>JAFFST010046413.1:26845-43208 GCA_022414735.1 Noturus placidus | reverse complement strand
TATATATATATATATATATATATATATATATATATATATATATATATATGCCACTACATTTTAATTTCTTAATGATGCAACTATGATGGAGGGAGGAGCTTTAATAGGTACTTTACCATGTTCCTCTGTCTCCTTGTTGCTTTATGTTTGGTAAATCACTCTACTCAGTCCTTTTCTCTCTGTCTCCCTCCACGACCCCATCCCAGTCTTATTAACATCACAAACAAACCGGTTGCTTCTTTTAAAAAAATGGATTCATAAACAAAAGGAGTTTTTTTTTTTAATGGCACATAATTTGCATGTGTATAGCCTATTTGTAACACGTATGCTAAGATTACTTTGCTTGTTGCAGCTACTTGGATTTATACAAGATAAAAGACTGAGTCTTGCTTTGTCTCTCAGGTCAGCTCAGTGGTCATTTTTTAAAACTTGTTGCCTGGTGATTATTTCAGCTCAGGTCACACAGTGTTAGGAAAACATGACTCAAAGAATCTGGTTGCTTAATATTCCTCTTTAACTTGCAGTATGAGTTGCTGAAGAATCAGAGGGCAGAAATAAGAGCTCGGGTCATCTGTCCTACACTGACATACTATACCAAAGCCTCCTAAAAATAGGCCATGCAGTCTTTCACAAGCAAAGAAAGCTCAAAACACACAACTGATTTTGAAGACATAAAAAAATAACGATAACTTTACATACACTTATTAAACATACAATTGAATCTAGATATCAGTTTAATGATTTATTAAAGATTTCATTATAATGCAGCAGAATAACCACAGTAATCACAAAAAATGACAGAAAATCTTTCACACTTATACAAAGAATTATACAGTCTTATTTTAAATTTAACTTATTTTACATTGTTCTGTATTGGCTTCATATCCAAGTAAATGAACAGTATGAACATGTTTTACACTCATTTCAGAATAAAGTGTACTCTCAGCATATTATTCACATAGAAACTAATACATAAACTATCATAATAAAAAAGTATAAAATGGCACTAAATCTCTCACAATGTTGCTTTGTAGTTTTCAGTGTTCAAACAGCTTAGCAGCACACCCTGTAAAACCATCTAATACCTTTTAATATAAATTATTTAGCAACATTTTTGACATTGTCCTTCACTTCTCCTTCACAGACTAACTCTCTAACTACCATGTTTCCAGTTCACTCCTCTTCTTCTGCATCTTCATATTCTTCATCATCATCTGCTCCAAAGTCAATCTTGGACAACAATGTTTCAATTTGGTCTGTGAAAAGAGTAAAATGGTCCATCCTCTCAAAACCAGGTTCAGGTCTTTCCTCAGCCAGGGAACTCTTGGCTGCATCCTTTGTCTGAGCAATGAGACCCTTTGAGGTCTGTAGGAACTCTGCAGCACTGCTTTGTTCAAGGGCCTGAACTGCTGTATCAGTGAGTTCTGTACCTGCTTGGAGGCGGTCTCCATAACGTCTAGCTAGGTTTCGTAAGGCTGCCACCTTCTCATCCTGCTCTTTGCTAATACGCTCCAAGAGGGCATTCTTTCTTTCCTCTAGAGCTACATATAGAACATCAAATCGCTCTCCTAGCCTTTGTTTAGCATGCTGGGCATTGTCCTGAACAGCTTTGCAAGCTTCTTCCATCTGGTTTAGAAGGGCCTGCAGTCGCCCATTGCCTGCAACCAGAGCATCGATGGCATTGCTCATCTCTCCTTTTTGGGCCTGGTAAACGCTAGCAAGGGGTGAAACTTCACAATCCTTGTGCTGTCCAAACACTTTACACATTGAGCAAGTGGGAATCTGGTGGGTCACACAGTAGATGTTGATCTTTTCATCCTGATGCTCCTCACACAGTGGTTCAGTGGAGACTTTAAGCTTTACAGGTGCTGCTGTCGTTCCGCCACCTTCTTGCTGCTGTTTGTAAAGGTCAATAATGTTCTCTACTAGAAGATTCCTTTGAAGTCCATGTACACCGTGACGATCAAGAACCACTTCAAAACGACATGTTGGACACCTGAACACCCCACCTGAAAATCTGTAAGGGTTTCGAGAGTCGTAAAGGTCACTAGCACATCCACGGCACAGGTTATGTTGACAGGGAAGGATCACTACAGGCTTGGTGAACATATCAAGACAGATTGGGCAACTAAGTTGTTTTTCCAGACTTTCCATGGAATTAGGTGACCCCATCAGGGAGCCAGTTCTCTGGATTTCCATTTTAGCTACCGCTGGTGTCTAATGCTGGGTGCAATGTCTGTAGTAATTATAGCAACACAGCACAGGCATGTCCCATCAGATGTCAGTTCTGCGGAAACACAGCAGCCAAAGGTTTTATACCATGCTCTTGTTGCTCGTGACACTCAACTCCACTAACCAATCAGGGCACACAGCTTGTTATTAAGTCTCTTTTTGGAAAAGCAACACCCCTAACCTCCCAACAGCCACCATAAGTCACATGCCTCTAAGACTCCAGGGGACAAAGCTTCAGCCTTTCCAGTGACAAATTCCGTATGTATATATACTTGAGCAGTGATAAACAAGGCCCATCTGTTGAGCCATGGACCCAAGTCTGTCATATGGTTAGCCATTACAAATTATCTTTTAACGGTTTACTTTTTTAAAATTAAAATTGTAGCACTGTAGCATTGCCCTTTTTTAAGAGAAGGCACAACTTAAATTTAAATACATTTTTAAAAAGTAATGCCAATCAAAAGTTATTTGGGCTTTTTTGTTATATACCATCTTTTGTTGACGGTACAACAATGGAAGATGTTTTGACTAGATATCTTTACTATAAAGAAAAAACAGATTGTATTATGTATTATGACCACCTATCAAATTTCACTGAACAGTATAAATCATCACAAAATATACTGCAAAACAGATACTTGTACTTATATTAGCATATCCTCATGTCAATCTGACCAATGTCAAATTTGTTCTTGAACAAACATTTTAATGTCTAGATATACATAGGGAACACACTGCAACATGAGCAAAGGACTATTTTTAACTTCTTGCCTTGGCTAGGGTGAATCAAGTGCAGGCACATGGGGATCAAGTGAATAGTGTGTGTAAGTGATTCCTTCACTTAGCTGAGAAACAAGTTTCAGAGAAATGTTTTTCTCTTCTACCGAAATTAGTAATATCCCCCCGTAAAACTAGGCTGAGCACATTCCCAAGAGTTTGTTTACCTAATTTGTCAGGAACCCTAGTATTGCAGAAAGCCTACATGCATAATAACAAAAGTGAGACACTGTAGGATATGAAAGTCTTGAAATGAGAAATAACCTCACACTTCATAATGCAGCACAAGGGTCTCCATGTAAATATTTTGGTTGTGAAATAACTGTAAAGTGCAGAAGGACGGAACTTTGTAAAGAGCAGAAGGACGGAAAAGCTTTGCATGGTTCCAGGAGGTCAGACCATGATTGTAATTTACACTGATGGATAGCAGATATCCATATAAAAATCCAAAAAAGTTCAGCACAAGCACAACAAACTAAAACAAATCCCAAATAAAGCAGCTGCAAAGCACATGTCCCAAAGCCTTGAACTGGATTTACAACACCCTCTGCTGCTGTAAACTGTAACATTCAAGACAGTTTGATTAACATGACTCAGCCACACTCCCAAAGATTTTTATACAAGCTTTGTACTCACAATTAGGCTTATCTTTCAGTAAACAGTTATGGCTATTTTGGGCCGTTGTGATTACTGAAGAATGCACTGAAAATCATCAAGTGGAAGCAGGAAACTGAATATAAGGAACACATTTAGAGTTACCTTGAGCTAATTTGGTAAGCTTTGATAAACCATAAAACAATGTGCTGATTTTAATAGAAGTCGATGTGATGCATACTTTATTTACTTAAAAATGCATTACTAAGACATACACATCATGTCCACTTTATTAGGATCAGATTACTCTTGTTTTTTTTGAGTCATGTTGAGTTTTCCTAGATATTTTCACCTCTAATTTGTTCATTCTGAATACAGATTTCTGTAAACCTGCTTTGTGATATGTCCAGTGTTAAAAGTGCTACATAAATAAAAATATTGAACTAAATTTAGTAGGTTTTCTAGATTGAAAACCCATCTGTGCGATGGAACAAAATATACTTACAGTGCTGTGAAAAAGTATTTGATTTCTTCTGTTTTTATGCATCTTTCATACTAAATAGTATTAGATCTTCAAAAGAAATACAACATAAAACAAAGGCAACCTGAGTAAACACACAATACAGCTTTTATTTATCAAAGAGGGGGGAAAAAAAGAAAAAAGTTTTCCAACACCCATCACCCATGTGAAACATGGTTTGTGTCACATGGTTTAACTGCCACATTAAACTTAAATCTTACCTGGTTGTGTCGCCTTTAGCAGTAATAACTGCAACCAAAAGCTTCAGATAACTGGAGATCAGTCTTTCACAGCACTGTGGTGGAATTTTGTCCTACTCTTCTTTGCAGAATTGCTTTAGTTAAGCCACACTGGAGGGGTTTTGGCCATAAACTGCCTGTTTAACGTCCTGTCACAGCATCTCAATTGGCTGGACTGTAACTAATCCACTCCAAAACTTGAATTTTGCTTTTTTTTTTTTTAGCCGTTCAGAGAACTACCTCATACATATACTTTGGAACTTTGTCTTGCTGAATAATCCAGTTATGCTTGAGTTTCAACTTACGGACTGAAGACCGGACATTCCCTTTTAGGATTTTCTGGTAGAGAGCAAAATTCATCTTTCCCTGAATTTGCCCAGGAAGTTGCCCAGCAAGTTGCCCAGGCCCTGAAGTAGCAAAGCATCACCACACCTTCACACTTCCACCACCACGCTTGACCGCAGGTATGATGTTCTTTTAGTGGAATTCTGTGTTTGGTTTATGCCAGATGTGACAGGACCTCTGTCTTCCAAACAGTTCCATTTTCCACTCATCAGTTCACAGAACATTCTCCCGAAATATCTCGGTTAGCAGTGGTTTTCACCTCACCACTTATGCATGGATGCTATTTTTGCCCAGTGTCTTTCTGATAGTGGCATTATGAACAGTGACCTTTATTGGAGCGAGAGAGGCCTGTAGTTCCTTTGGTGTTGTCCTTGGCTCTTTTGTGGCTTCCAGGATGAGTCGTCGCTGTGCTCTTGGAGGTATTTTGGAAAGTCGGCCACTTCTGGGAAGGTTCACTACTGTGCAGAGTTTTTCCAGTTGGAGATAATGGCGCTCACTGTGGTCCATTTGGAGTCCCATAACTTCTGAAATAGCTTTAAGACCCTTCCCATACTGATGTATTTCCTCATAATTTCTGGACTTTCTTTCAGTTTTGGTATAGTGTGTTACTGGGTAAGACCTTTTACCCAACTTCATGCTATTGAAAAAGTTCTATTTAAGGGTTGATTTGATTGAACAGGATTTGCAGTAATCAGGCCTGGTTGCGTCTAGTCCAGCTGAACCACATTATGAATGCAGTTTCATAGATTTGTAGAATTAGTATCTATGGGGCAAATATATTTTCACACAGGTCCAGTTGGTATTGGATAACATTTTTGCTTCATTAAATAACATTATCATTTAAAAACTGTATTTTGTGTTTACTTTGGTTGCCTTTGTTTTAATTTTAATGGTTAGATTTGTTTTAATTCCTGATACAATTTAGTATAAGATATACACAAAACCAGAGTTTTTTCTGTTTTTGTGTATATATCTTGGGCAAATGCTTTTTCACAGAACTGTATTTATAATCTGTGCACTTCCAGTGTTGGGTGCAAAGATAACTTTTTATTAACATGACAGCATGTTGTATGCAGTGCCACTGTGGTCTGGTGTAAAAATGGGCTCCAAAAGATTTCCTTAAAGGTCTATATTCAAAAAAGGCTAATAAAATTTGAGTTTAGTTTTATTTTCTATTTTAAAAATATTTACTAAATCTGTTTCATGTGCAGAAAACTACAATAAGTGGCTGGTAAAAATACAAAACAAAACTAACTCTCCTGTAAGGTTGAGAACATGTGATGTATACTTGTGACGATTGACAGTGGTATTAGGAATTGTGTTGTATCTTATAATATGCATTTATATTAGCCTATTCAGTAGTCCTATAAACAAACTTTAATAGTCTATGTTGTGTGACTGCAGAGCAACAAAATATCTTCCTCTGCTGCATGATCATTTCCCCTGTCTACGCTGCCAAACTGATAAAGCAGTGAATGTCTTCGCTTGCCAAACATTTAGAGATGCCTCCATGTTTGTCTTTGGTTAGTAACATGCTGGCCAGCTAACTGTGATGTATATTGTCCTCCTCAAAAATAATATTTTATAGTCAGAGTTATTATTATAGATTTAACAAGCTAATATGTTTGTTGATTGAATAAAAGCAAATAATTGTATATCCAGTATGTCATTTAAAGGTAAGAAGTGCTTTCTCTACTGCTGATGCTGTGTGCTGCCACTTTGATTATAAATCACTTGCTGAACTCTTGCTAAACTGAGTTGAGGAGACCACACTGAGTTTCTGAGGAGCCATTTTATTTGGTTTTTAATGGTTAGAGGTCGGAATTAAGAGTTAGCATCAGCTACCAGAAATAGCGGTAATACCAGAAATCAACTCACTTGATGTTTATTTACAACCCTAAGTACAGGGGCCCGTATCACGAAGGAGGTTAAGTGAAATCTCTGAGTATGTTAACCCTGAAGTGAGGGAAACTCTGGACTTTACGTTTCAGAATGGGAGGTGTGTTAAACCTGAGAAAGCAGAGTAAGTCAAGCCCGTTTCTGAAAGAGAGGTAACTTACACTCAGACTCAGTTACCATGGCAACTTACTCTGTGAACCTAACCTGGTCGGGAGCAGGTTTTCTTCGGTAAACCCAGAGTTTCTTTAGGTCTCCTCCCCTTTTTTAAAGAGGAAGTGGTGTTTAAACACCTCATTGCTACTTTTGGTACATCCATTCATTGCGCACATTTCAGTCACGCAGAGAGCATCAAAAGGAATGAAATGGCATATCCTTTTATGGACATCCTGTTGATGAAGAGGCTGTATAAATTCTTAGGGAGTTACATTTACGTTGGGAGAGGATTTTGAGGCCTAGAGTGGATTTTTTGTCATATCCCTATGCAAGGGCGTAACCATGGTATGGACATTGGGGGGTCCAAGCGCTAGACCCCCCCGCCGCCAAACTTCACTTTCACTGGCATTTATGACAGTGTCACAACGTGAGGGTTCACAGTGAACTCGGCGGGAAGATGTGCACAAGAATGTACCGTTAATGATCAAAAACTGGAACTGACATTAGCCTGGATATTTAGGCATCTAGTTACTTACTGTCTGAATAAAAGCTGATGTCTCCATTTCTTACAGAAGATAAAATACATCACCGAACTTGTGTTAAGTCTGGGCCAAACTAAGTGTACAATTGGAGGGGACACACACCGATTTCCCGTAACAAACGTGACTATATTAAAAAAGAATATAAATAAATAAATAGATAAATAAAATAAATAGAACAGATGAAGAAAAGACAGATCTGTTATCAGGGAAAATTATAGTGGAACATATAGAAAAATTTTCTCCTGTATATTGGGGGGGACAGATTGGTATTTCCTCAACATTGGGGCGGTCACGAAAATGATAGACATTTTCAGCTGCTGCCACGTTCTTTTATTGCCTGCAGGATTGCACCTATACATGAAAATTAAATTAATCGGTTAAATAAAATACTGTTCTTCCAGTTTCACCTCTGATATTATGACAGTTGGGCTATAACAGTCTAAAATAGTTCTTAATTACTAACTACAAATTACATCTTCAGCAAGTCTAATTAGATTAATATAATAATTACTATCTCTAGAAAGTATTGGTCTACTTACTAATTTGGTCTACATACTTATTAATTACTTTCTAAATCCCAACTCATCCTCAACCACTTGAACAATAAGGAGAGACGAGAAACTGCACTTCTAATGCTTTCAAATAAACAATATATAACTGCATGAATTATTCTTGAATTGACTAGAGGGAGAAGCTTACATTAAAAATATACCTTTTAAACTTTGATGTTAAATCCACTATTGTTTTATACAGAATTGTTTTATAGTCTTTAATTAAATTACAGTATTTAGATTACTTAGTAATTATTTACACCCAACACTGTATAAAAGTAATTAAAATGTAAACTTATGCATTGACTCGAGCAGCTATTTTCTCCCAAGCTAACTCTCTGTCCTTTCTCCTGTCTTTTTGTCTGACGCTGTTGCCATGGTGACTCATAATATCTGCGCTCCATTGATAATGGCTTTTAATAGTTGTGGTGCACGCGCTTAACTCAGAGTCACTCAACTTAGAGTTGATTGAACTAACTCATTTCTGCTGTTCTGTAATTCAGTTCCCCAATTCAGGGTAAATCAACTCAGAGTTCAAGTTTTAACTTATAGTAGGTTGAACCTCCTTCGTGAAACGGGCCCCTGGTCAATAACGATGATAATAATAATAATAATAATAATAATAATAATAATAATAATAATAATCCATCCATCCTCTACCGCTTACTCCTTTATCAGGGTCACAGGGAACCTGGAGCCTATCCCAGGAAGCATCGGGCACACCCAAGGCGGGGTACACCCTGGACAGGTTTTTTGGCCATCGCAGGGCACAATCACATACACACGGACACCCATTCATACACTACGGACACTTTAGCACTTTAGCACCTACCATGCATGTCGCCAACGACTGGGGGAGGAAGCCGGAGTAACCGGAGGAAACCCCCGACGCACGGGGAGAACATGCAAACTCCACACACGCATGACCCCGGCGGGACTCACACCCCGGACCCGTGAGGCGAATGTGCTAACCACTAAGCCACCGTGTGCCCCCATAATAATAATAATAATAATAATAATAATAATAATAATAATAATAATTTATTATTATTATTATTATTATTATTATCATCCTTTATGGTAATAAAGATTAACTAATTGACTTACAAAGAAAATGTATGGTAACAGGAAAAGTGGTGATGTGTGGAAAAACTAAAACTGAATATCTTTAGTCTCTTTGGACTTCAACTATATATGCAAAAAACAAATATGTGCAAAAATGTTATTATGAAAATATGAAAATTTTGTTGCGTATACAACATGAAGTAATAGCATAGCACAAGGTTATAGATCATGACTGTGGCTATTTGCCTCTTGCTAATTACCCTGTGTGCACATATGTGGATGCATGTGATAGCTTCAGCAAAACTAGTGAAATCTTTTCCAAGCACTGAAAGCTTTCAACAGACATGCAGATAGGTTAACAAATCAAACAGTAAATATGCTACGGTTGGTTCTCATTAACCTGTTCATTTAGTTCTAAATTATGATGTAAACGCTATTGTGACACTGTTTGCTGTAATAATAATAATAATAATAATAATAATAATTTACTAATTTTGTGGCGATATAATGAAATGTGGCCTTAGGAAACTGAACTTGGCACTTATCACTCTTAGATTTAGGCAGTTTAAGAATGTCTGAAACATAAATCGGTAAGTCAAACATTGTTATTTTATACTGCAGGAATCTCTAATAAACTGAATAACATTAGCTAAAAGTCGCAGCAAACCACAGGAAATTGTTCTTAAAGCCTATAATACTTGATAGTTGCAATTGAAGTATTTTAAGATTTAGTCTTGAGACCTGTTATGCTATTTTCTTTCATTGCTGAACCACAAAATAGTCGCAATTGGATAAAGAAGCTGCTGGCAAATCGTACTAAGTCCTATTTTCATTATCATAAATGAAATACAAAAAATTTATTTGTGGCAAAATAAAACAAAAAGCGTTGGAAAATGGTTTAAGTGGTGCTTCTCATTTAGTACATTTTATACTAGTCAACACACCAACCAACATAATTAACCAGAATTAATAAATATGTTTGTCCACCGTAACAGTCTCATGTCACAATTCTAAGTAAATTATGTTGTCTTTACAGTTCTTCATATTCTGCTGGTACTACTTGGCTGTACAAAAGGTCACTCTGATTGGTATAAACAAATCAGAAAAACATCTATAGATTGTTCATTTTTGCATTGCTTATTAGTATTAGTGTGTAGTGTCAAAGTCCTCATAATCAACATACTCCAAAAGCACACGGTCACATGGACCCAGCTTGAAACAATACCTCTTAAAGACTCCATTACAGGAAGAATTGGTTCAGACCACTGATGGGCAGCAATTGCACTGTAGATGCCTGGGAAATCTCGCTGCCAGATACACTGTCCTACCGCCCAAATAGCTGCCAGTTCTGGGTGTGCCTGTGCAAAAAAATTTCATTAGATTTCAACAATTTTTTTTTTTATTTACAGTGTTATTAACATTTACATTTACATTTATTCACTTAGCAGACGCTTTTATCCAAATTTTGTGTACATGATTTTAATGATTATGTTAATCTCAGACCTCCAATTTGTTCATTATTTTTTTTATTATATTGCCCAAGCTTAATTTCATATGTGGACCAAAGTGTATGCTTGGCAGTAGACATGTGGTGATTACAGTTCTGAAACACAATAATTGCCTAATATTTTGTTTGAACATGATACCGCATTAGATTTTTTTTATTAGAAACAATAATGTTTTCTATGGTACTAAATACGAAAACTAAAATATATGTTCCTGTAGAAGTCAACCACAATGGATTACAGGTTTTAAAAAAAAAAAGTAAAACATAACAGGGTATTGTATAAATAATATAACACGTATTGATCAAACTGAGGGCTTTTCACTTTACCACTTCCAGTGTTAATCACTACATCATTGTGGCACTGTAATAAATACCAAATCACCAATTTGATCGTCTGGGACAAAATAAAATGGCATACGACAAATGTGATAAACCAGAGGCTGTATATATTGTGGATAAACTCAGCTTCAATGAAAAGCGGAGCACACGTGTTTTACCTCCATCCAAACCATCATGTCGTTAACACGTCTAATTCTTCTAACGTGTTTTTATAAGTTGTGTCCTGTCAGACCAGAGTTTATTTCATATAAGAAAATTCACCAAAATTTTTCTTTAGTAGAGATGTGTTTTATAGAAATTATGGGATGATATTTATCAGAACATAATCGAGAAGATGATAGGTGATATGACAGTAAATAGATGACATATAGCTATGAGTAACCTGTAGCTGGTAGGTATAATCTACATTTTACAGGAGGGTGAAATGCATAAATAAATGTGTACACAAACACCTAAATAAATTTAGGCATACATTCAGAAACAAATTATTAATATCATATAAACAAATGATTTTGGTCTCATATTTATTCATTCACAATTTACACTAGAAAATGCTCTCATTAGGACAAATATGAGTATTACCGTTTTGATTGCTTGTGGAATCCGCTTCCAAAGATACCTGGAATTGTTCCTGTGGAATTGTAATAATAATAATAATAATAATAATAATAATAATAATAAATCATCTTAACAACTATAACAACAACATCAACACCAATAACGCACTCACATATCATTGTGCAGCAGGTAGAGGACCAGTAACTGGGAATACACTTGTGGAGTTGCAATGCCACCTGGAGCCTGCAACAGTAAGTAGCAGACTTTATGCAATATCAAATGGCAGGAAATATTTTGGCCAGAGATGTGGGGAATTTATACATTTATAAATTGTTTAGACAATTTAAATGATAAAAACATGGCATGGTGTTTTCACAGCACTGCTGTATAATCAGTCCAATTAGTAATTTTCAGTTTCAATACAAATAAAACAATCAAACAGCTAGTAGCTAATAAAACCAAAGCTTTTTTTCTTATTTTATAGTTGTGCATGGTATGATTGCATTCTTTCATGGACAGCCTGTAAGATAATCCGCACTGTGAGATAAGTCCAGAACTAACGATCACTTCACAACAACTGATACTTATTATACTTTATATGGTTACACAACCATGTTATAACAGTTTTAAAAAGCTCTTCAGTCGCCTTCAAACAACACTGTCCCCATGCTTCTGTAAACTACAATGCATGAGAAAGGTTCCATGGAAATCGGACATTTTAGCCGACTTTGGAGCTCTATTTACAGTTAAAATTATGACTCAGGCATTTCTTTGGAACTCATTGGTCAATCATTTTCCCCAGATCCAAGACTTTGTTTTCTAAATAGAATTTATACATGTAGTTTTTTTTATGATAAAGTGAACCTGTAGTACATTTTGTTTACAACCTTAAACTTAATATTAACATTTGATTTATTGAAGCTTTATACAAACAGAAATTGGCATTCTTTTGCATTGTTTCTGATTCAGAAATAAAAAAAGGAGTTTAATTTTTCTTCAATATCTTATGAGAATCGACCTGAATCTAATCATGAAGCCAGTATGTTGAATGGAATCGAATGGTGATTGGAGCGTATTGTTACACCCCAACAAATAGGGGATTACAGGATTTACAGACATTAAACTGCAATTCAATGTTTTTCAAAAATCAAGAGATTATTTTCATCTATATAACCCTACAGACATATAGCCATAATATAACATTTGGGACAATAATAAATATTCAGTCAACCTTAACCCCAAACCCTTCAATAATTGTATTATTAGTAAAGTGCTATTTCTAAAATAGTAAAGGTGTGACTTCTGAATAATTTTAATTAAAATTTTAATCAAATATCCATAAGAATCAAATTGGTTAAATGCTAAGACAAGGAGGAAACATGTTTAATCTGACGTAATTAGGGCTCTAACAACAAATCGATAATTAAAATAATCAACAACAAAATTCATTATGGATTAGTTTGGGTCTGTGACACCAGTGTATAACCCCCATCAGTGACGTCACTTCACAATGGTGAAAAACGCATTTCAATGAATTAAACACATCTGAAAACAGCGGAGGTTACAGTGTGAGCTGCTGAGCACAATCCAGGTTTTCCAAAACATCAGAATGACTAAAGTATTCATTTTGATCAAATATGTTGTTTGATGCTATATTTAGAAACTAAAGTAATTGTTTTTTTAGAGCAGAAACTGTAATGGGGTTCTAACATGTAATTGTGTATAATTGTAAGAAGTGTCGTACATTTACAGAATAAAGGAACATGTTCCTGTGTTCAAATGAAGGAATGGGTGTTGCTGCAGAACATTCAACCTCTTATCAGTTAACACGTAGTTTGTGCTTTTGTTTTTCTTTTTTATAGCATTTTTAATATAGTGATTTAACTTCTGCTTTAAAGCCTGTGGACAATCAGCTGTTTTTTTGTTTTCAAAATATAAATGTTAATATTTTACTAAAATTCCTTTACACAATATATAGCACAGCCCACATAAATGCATTTAATACCTTTTCCATAGCCTTCAATTGGCAAAATGTTTGAAGGACAACATTGGGCAGAATGTGAAATAACATGTTTAAAAAATATATAGAAAATAAAAATTAGGCTTTTATCTCAACTAATCAAATAAATAATTGACAGAATCAATTATCAAAATAGTCGTTACTTGCAGCCCTATACGTAATAAAGTATAATTTTCTACTGCAAATAAACTTTCCTCCAGTCAGTGACAGGACACAAGAGTTTAAATGTTTTACAGATGTATTCTCCTTGTGTGCAAGGACATCTGAAAATCTTATTGAATTTATAAAAAATGTGGAAATACATGTTTGTTATTATATAAAGACCACATCAGGTACAGTATCTCACAAAAGTGAGTACACCCCTCACATTTTTGTAAATATTTGATTATATCTTTCATGTGACCACACTGAAGAAATGACACTTTGCTACAATGTAAAGTTGTGTGTACAGCTTGTGTAACAGTGTAAATTTACTGTCCCCTCAAAATAACAACACACACACATTAATGTCTAAACCGCTGGCAACAAAAGTGAGTACACCCCTAAGTGAAAATGTCCAAATTGGGTGGGGGGGTCAGCCTGTCAGTGCTCAGACCATATACCACACACTGCATCAAATTGGTCTACATGGCTGTCATCTCAGAAGGAAGCCTCTTCTAATGATGATGCACAAGAAAGCCCACAAACAGTTTGCTGAAGACAAGCAGACTAAGGACACGGATTACTGGAACCATGTCCTGTGGTCTCATGAGACCAAGATAAACTTACTTTGTTCAGATGGTGTCAACTGTGTGTGGTGGCAACCAGGTGAGGAGTACAAAGACAAGTGTGTCTTGCCTACAGTCAACCATGGTGGTGGGAGTGTCATGGTCTGGGGCTGCATGAGTGCCGGCACTGGGGAACTACAGTTCATTGAGGGAAACATGAATACCAACTTGTACTGTGAAATACTAAAACAGAGCATGATCCCCTCCTTTCAGAGACTGGGCCGCAGGGCAGTATTCGAACATAATGACCCCAAACACACCTCCAAGACAACCACTGCCTTGCTAAAGACACTGAGGGTGAAGGTGATGGACTGGCCAAGCATGTCTACAGACCTAAATCAATAGATCCTCTGTGGGGCATTCTCAATTGGAAGGTGGAGGAGCACAAGGTCTCTAACATCCACCAGCTCCATGATGTCATCATGGAGGACTGGAAGAGGACTCCAGTAGAAACCTGTGAAGCTCTGGTGAACTCCATGCCCAAGAGGGTTAAGACAGTGCTGGAAAATAATGGTGGTCAAAAAAAAATTTGATACTTTGTGTCCACTTTGGACATTTTCACTTAGGGGTATACTCACTTTTGTTCCCAGTGGATTAGACATTAATGGCTGTGTGTGGAGTTACTTTGAGGGGACAGTAAATTGACACTGTTACACAAGCTGTACACTCACTACTTTACATAGTAGCAAAGTGTCATTTCTTCAGTGTTGTCACATGAAATGGTATCATCACATATTTACAAAAATGTGAGGGGTGTACTCACTTTTGAGAGATACCGTATGTCCACGTTATAGCCTATTTACTAACCCAGTGATGAAAATGCACACAAAGTGAAGCACCATGCAAACTCATGATGTGTCTATTTTTATCACCATTGTATAGGCTCACGTTTTGCTGTCATCAAGGACATCTACACTGAGTTGTGTATAAGGAAGGACCTGGACTTCTCTCATCATTCCCATGGACTGATCATGTTCTGTCTAGATAAAGGCTAGGGCCAAGTATACCAGACTCAAGATCAGTTACCTCCTACAGGATATTAGGCTTCTAAACAAATGACGAATGTTTCATTACATTTCACTTCACTGTGCTGCTCAGACCACTGTGCTGTCAATTTACTAGAGAGACATCAAATTTCCCAAATATTCATACTGCTGTTCAGGACTGTTTACATGTTGCATGATCAGTACAATAGTACTTTCGCAATTTTTTTTTTACTTTATTTAATGTATTGTACTATTGCCTGTATGTAATGTCTGTCACTCATCCTCTCGCATGTCACTCATTTTCACTGACTTAGAATGAATGACTGAGTGAACATTTCTAAATATGTAAGGTCTCTCTCTTTTGTAGGTCCACATTCCCTCTGCATGAGAATGAAAACAGAAAAACATGTCTTTTATTTTCCATATTATCACACTCAGTGTTCAGTAACTCAACCAGTGTCTTCTCCAGAGTAAGCATAAGGTGCATGCACTTTAATCAACTGGTTTAGTTCTGAATCGAATAAAATTCCGTTAGATCACCAGCTCTGTCTGTCTCTGTAATGACAGTGAAGTTGCACACTGTTAATGTAGTTAATGCTAATCGTAGCCTGTGTATCTGGACTAAATTCAATGCTAAGCTAATTCACTAGCTTTCTATTACACCAGTCTTGTATCCGGCTCCGTTTTACCTCCAGCTCCTGAGTCTCACACTGCTCCAGAAGCTTCTCGTAATGTTCTCCCAGCATGACTGCCACTGGCATCTTCAAAAAACTTCCCACAAAACACAATGTCAATGTTTCTGCTAACCGGTAACGATAAGGCGAGATGCTGAAGGATGTTTTTTCTTCTTCTTTGTTTTGCAAACACAAACATGTCCGCCAACATCGCCACCTATTGAACAGAACCAAATTGACAGTACTTCGGTCTTCTTCTGGCATTTCTATGAGGGTTTTTCCATTAATAATGGCGTATTAGCGCTCCTGCTGGTCTGGAGTGTAGAGGCGCGAGTGTCGCTCATTTATCTTCAGTAACCGCTTTATCCTGGGGCCCGTTTCACGAAGGAGGTTCAACCTACTATAAGTTAAAACTTGAACCCTGAGTGGACTTACCCTGAATTGTGGAACTCAATTACAGAACAGCTGAAATGAGTTAGTTCAATCAACTCTAAGTTGAGGGAGTCTGAGTTAAGCGCGTGCACCACAACTATAAAAAGCCATTATCAATGGAGCGCAGATATTATGAGTCACCATGGCAACAGCGTCAGAGGAG
>JAFFST010046413.1:8422-25453 GCA_022414735.1 Noturus placidus | reverse complement strand
GTTTACTGAAGAAAACCTGCTCCCGACCAGGTTAGGTTCACAGAGTAAGTTGCCATGGTAACTGAGTCTGAGTATAAGTTACCTCTCTTTCAGAAACAGGCTTGACTTATTCTGCTCTCTCGGGTTTAACATACCTCCCAATCTGAACCGGAAAATCCAGAGTTTCTTTCATTTCAGGGTTAACATACTCAGAGTTTTCACTTAACCTCCTTCGTGAAACGAGCCCCTGGTCTGTGACTACGTTTACATGGACAGCAGTAATCTAATTATTGACCTGACTCTGATTAAGATAATAATGTGATTAAGCTGTTTACATGAGTCGCTTTTAGAATACTCCTGTCATGTTCCTGTTTTACATGTTATAGATCATAATTAGTTTAAGAGTCCGCGTCATTACATCACCACGCCACACTGTCCGACGTCCCTTCAGAATATCTTAATTCGATTTGTGTTTACTTTGAGTATGAGCTTAATCGGATTAAGGTAATTAAAAATTGCTGTTTACATGATCGTTTCTTAGTCAGAGTATTGTCTTAATCGGGTTAATAGTGGATTATTGTTGTCCATGTAAATGCACTGAATGTTGCGGTGGATCCGGACCCCATACCCGGGAATACTGGGTGGAAATAGTCTCTTAATACATGATTTAATTGAACAAATTAATAAATTATGGTAGAAGATTAGTCTGGCTTGGTGCATGAGCGGTGATTAGATGTAAAGATGAAAAGCAGTAAGTTATGAAAAGAAGAATTAACCAGTGGTATAATAATTCTCTCCAGGATTTTTCATTTTTTTCTTTTTTTTTTTCTTTTCGATTGTAGAAATTAATGCAAAAATAACACAAAATCAAGTAAACTCTGCAATATTCTGAGGAGCTTGCAAGTTTTTCAAAATTACTGCAGATTTTCTGCAGTAATTTTGTGCCAAGACACATCATGTGATGTCATCACAACGCCATTCAGTCAAAACCCTTTTCATGTGTCGAACATGAGTACAGCTAAAAGGTCTCATTTATCAACAAACATCACTGCAAAAGACTATGTAAAACAATTTCATGCAAATGCAGTTTTGACAATTCATGTAGTTTTCCACAAAAAAAACTCAGATTTTGAACAAAGTCAAAGCAAAATCAAGTATTTTTGGCCACAACTATCACAAAAAAATACTCTGTGAAATCGTGTACGAACTGAGTAATGTAAATGAATATGAAATATTCAGTATGTAGAGTGGTTCATCAATTGTACTCATAATTCAGAAAATTCCAAGTCAGTTTTCTTGAGTTCTGATCTAAAAGTGTCCCAGTTCTTCAGCTCATAAAACATTAATACCCAGAGCAAGGTCATATTTGTATGCCTAGTCCATGGGCATTGCTAGGGTTGGAAGAGGTAAGTGGCTTAGTCCCCATTCTCTGATTTAACTATTAGTTTTAGCTTCCTCAAGTATGAGCAACTGATTTGCCAACACTAGATAACATTACAGTAACAGATGTTATCAGACAGTTGCCTAGCTATCTATATGAAATCGGGGTCATTCCTATGTTCCCAGGGTCCTATGTTCCCCACATTAAATAATTATTTCCAAAGGTTTTATGTAGTCAGGACTCATTTTCCCAGGGCCCTATTAACTTTATCAACTTTTAACTTTAAACACCAAACACAATTAAATGAATAACAACATACATTAGTTTAAAATCCATCCTTCATCTATACTTGTAAGTTATGAATGTGGAAAATGAACTAGGTTGCATATGCTGAACCCTCATTTGTGCTGCTCTAAAAATAGCTGTTAGTCTGTAGTGGGGCAGTGGAAGCTGAAGGTCTAAAAATCCCAGCACTACCAAGCTGCCACTGCTGGGCCCTTAACCCTAAAATGCTCAGTTGTATGAATGAGATAAATGTAAGTCGCTCTGTATAAGGGCATCTGCCAAATGCCATAAATGTAAATGTAATATTCATACAGTTCATCTCTGTGCAGTGAAATGTATACAAATGTATACAAAAATTTTAACTGTAATTGGACATAATGATCAACACTATGTAAAGAGGATAAAAGGTGAGGCTTATAAAGTTCCAAATGTAAAGCATGGGGATGGCGACATCATGTTGTGGGAGTGTTTCACTGGAAAAGGGACATTTTTTATTGTTGGTGTGACATTTAACTTGACTCGCCAAATTATCTTTTGTTTATTTTATCCATCAATGAGACACTCAAACTTGTCTACCACTCATAGGTTTTTACAAATTACCATTTCATTTGTTAATAAATTTAAAATTTTAAAAGAAATCCATCAGCTCAACTAAAGTGATATTTGTGAATGCACATGAATAACCAAATTGATTAATTTTAAAACAACTCATTTGAATATATTTGGATACATTTAACAAAAAAAAATTAATATTATTTAAACATTTTTTAAAACTTTCCTATGGACCTCTTGCAATTACACCACTGACCACTAGGTCCTCAGATTCGATGAAAACGATTTTAATAATCGATTATTATCGATTTTATCGATTAGTTGTTGCAGCTCTAGAGTGGTGCACATCAGAAAATAGATCGCAGCAATGGAAACTTGTTATAAGGCAATGTGACTGGTTCAGAAGAGCTGTCAATCAAAAATGGCAGAAGGCAGCGCACCGGCTCTTATTAAATTGTAGGTCACATGAGAATGCCAACATGGTGTAACAAAATGACTTAAAGACAATAAAGTCAAAGTATTGGAGTGCCCTTCACAAAGCCCTGACCTTAATCCCATAGAAAATTTGTTGACTGAATTGAAAAGAGATGTTTGAGCCCACAAAACTGACCAAAACTTAAACCAGTTCTGTCAGGAGGAATGGGCAAAACCTCCAGAAAAAAAGTATTGTGAGAAGCTTGTGGTCTACACTAGGCATTTTATTCAAGCAATTCAAGCAAAAGGCAATGCCACCTTGTACAAAGTGTATGTAAATTATTAACCTTCTGAAAATCTGTTTTAGTAAGTAAAAATTGAAATAAACCTCAACAATTTGGTCAGAGCCACCAAGCCCATCCCTCCCACTAGTGTGTTTTCTCTTTCTCACTCTCACACGCACACGCACACACACACACACACACACACACACACACACACACACACACACACACACACACACACACTCAATTCCTAATGTAATGTAAAGATGTAAGATGTAATTATTAATTAAAAGGGGGGGGTATATTCAGAAGTCTGTATTTTTAATGTGTTTTAAAGATATCTTGTGAAAGGGAGGCCTCCTTCAAATGTTAATGCCATTTGGGGGGCCTTGCCCTGGAAAGGTTTGGGAACCCCTGCCATAATTGACTACACACAGGAAACATATGGAAATACAAAATGTGGAGAGTTGTGAGAAAAAAACAGTTGAATGTCTTTAGCTTGTGTCTATATAAACTTTTGGTGTCAGCTTTAAACTGATGGATTTCATTTTACATTGTTGGGAAAATTAGCTGTTTAAGGAGAGAAATTTTGCTAATTTAATATTACCTTCGTGGCCATTGGTAATAATATCCTGATGTTATAAATCATAAATATAATCAAAAGACAATTGGTATTAAAATCAGACGAGACTGTATTAAACTATTGCTAGGCAATAGTGGCTCAGTCTCAAACTGGGCAGCTGTGGCTCAGTCGGTAGAGCGGGTTGTCCACTAATCGTAGGGTTGGTAGTTTGATTCCTGGCCCGTGTGACTCCACATGCTGAAGTGTCCTTGGGCAAGACACTGAACCCTAAGTTGCCCCAGATGGCAAGCTAGCACCTTGCATGGCAACTCTGCTATTGTGTATGGGTGAATGAGACATAGTGTAAAGCAATTTGGATAAGTGTGCCATTTAACTATTCTCAGGATTTATAATTTTTTATTGATCCTTATACACTTTTCAGAGTACAACAAAATATATCAATACAGAATGTCCACACAAGATCCATCCACCCATGATTCATGCACATGTGATTCAACCACACGTGCTTCGTATTATTTTCATAAATTCATACAGAGTATTAAAAAAAAAAAAAGGAAGGGGGGTGGGGTTTAAATGGATAGTAATGACAGTCCACCTCTCCTTAATCTACCTCCAGGGTGGGTACATCCTTGAAGTAGGTAATAAACTGTTGCCATTTTCCCAAAAATGAGTCTCCGCTACCTCTGATGTTATACTTGATTTTTTCAGCTTCAAAAAGAACATTAGATCTTTAAGCCAGACTGATATAGAGGGGGGTTGCGGAGAGGTCCAAGACTATTCTAATACACAAAACCTAATCTAACACATAAACACTGTGTGTAGTTCTTAGATCTCGACCTGAATCAACAATTAATTTGATTTTCACTTTGTTCTAGAAGGGCTCTATTAAATACACAAACTTTCACTGAGACCAGGAGGTGCTTACTTGCGTTGAAGTGATCTAGATGGGGGATTCCTTCATTACGTCATTGTGTAGAAGGGATTTCGGTTGGTGGGGATTCATCAGAAGTCTGGTTGCTTTTGAGCGGCGTCTAGGAAGACCAGTCGGAATGGTGAATGGAATGTCTTGGAGTCTTGTAGGCGGCCGGCCTGAGGAGCTTGGTGGAGGTCCTTCTGGTTCTTTCCTGACTAGAGTTAGGAAGCGTTGCAGGAACCGGATCATGCAGACATTGATTAGAGTACTCTTGCAGATTTTTAGTTGAAAAGAGAATTCTTGAAGATGTTGGTTAGAGAACTTCTGCAGATGTGGGTGGAAGAGGACTCCCCAAAGATTTTGATTGGGGAGGACTCTCTGAAAGTTGTGATTTAAGAGAACTCATTATTTCCATGGTGTCCAAGGGTTTTAACTCTTCCTAGCTGGGCAGAACCCGAAGGGTTTGCTCCAATTAGTATGAAGTTAGGCTGGGTTGTAGCTACGTTCTCCACCCTTGACTTTTCTCTGTCCGTTGTCTTTGTGGTCACATAATTTAATGAATTTTCTTAACTTCCTTTTATAGAGTATGAATCTAAATTTTAGTCCCAAGTGTTGGTAACTATAGTTAACAACATTCTACCCGATTTTTCTTATTCTCACCTTTCAGGAAATCACTCAAAGAACACACATACCAAACAAGACATATGCTGGCCGCTGTTAACGCATTACTACTAATCAATCACATGCCTATACTCATAATCAATCATACTCCTGCATGTTAAACAATCAAATGTCTAAATGCAACTTTGTGGTTACAATCATGATAATTACAGATAACACATGGATGAAAATAGGCAATTTCAGTTGCTATTGGATTATTCTTTCAGTCCTTGGTCTTTTAGAATATATGAAGTCCTGATGCAAATGGTGTGACTGATGTGATAAAGACTGGGTAAACTGGGTAAGAGAACAAAAGGCCTCGTGTTATGTTGATTCTCCTTGGGACCTGTCTGGGTGAGTCACCCCCCTTTTCCAAAGTTACCAGTTGAGGGTCAGGGCTTTCATACTGTAGGCCAGCCACCACATTTCAGCCAGTGGCAGATCAATGAGTATTAACCCGTTTAAGAGGTTTGCTAATCTGTGAGGGTTCATCTATTGTTCATGGGACACTGAGAACCCAGCAATCAGCCATGAGCTGTAATTAGCTAGGTGACCCAAAGTCTGCACATGCGTGCTCATGATTTAAGGCATATGTGATGGGTGATCTTATGCTGTTTGTCCGCTGAGGTCCTACAACATTAACAAACTTTACCAAAAGTAAGGGCACCTCACGAGTCAAGTGGAGATGAGATGGAGCGTGGGTAGGGCTTGCAGGCTGTGTTGTTAATACCTGAGAGTTTAAAACTATCAATCATTCTAGATTTATATGTCGATTGTCTCATCTGTGTGTGGGAGGTCATACTTTTGGAAGGTCTACTGTCAAATTGTTGGAGTGTATCTTTGATGACACTGTACACCTCAAAACAAAAATCTATTTTTAATCAGGTCATGGAGCAGGTATATTATCCCAGTAACTTGCAGATACCAATTGCAATGCTGCAGTGAGATTTCTGTGTAATGTTTTAAAATCAAAACCTAGGAGACAAATGGCCAATCTGTTGAGTCTAGAATAAGGGCTGGGGTGGTTTAACACCCAAGTAAGAGTTGCATGGTCACAAATTACTTCAAATTAACCTGATCCTTTAAAAAAAAAAAATTGAACCCTTGAATCTTAACCTTAGAAAATTAGCAATTAGCCTTCTACTGGTAACAGATCATGGGGTCTCAGGGTTTAATATTTTTAATACAAATTGGTTTTTGGTAGTCCTCAGCAGTTATCAAAAGCTCACTGACACAGACTTTGTTGTGTTTTTGCTTCTCATGGCTCTATTTCAGAAAAATAACACTTTCTTTTTATAATGATCAGATTGAGTGACTGATATTGAAAAGGTTCATTTTCGTTGTATGTGCACCTACAACTGAGGTGAAGTCTTGGGCAGGTACAGAATTTATGATGATATTACACACACAGTCTAGTGAGAATGGTTCATAAGTAGAATTTTGTATAACACAGATATCTACACACACACTTTTGCACAAGTATAAATGTGACCTTTTTGCTGCAAAGGATGAATAGCATGTACATGTAGCATGAAAGACTGCTCCCACACAAGAAAAATGATGGCAAGGCTGCAAGAGCACATTTGTGCAAAGGTGTTTTATTCAATTCAATTCAATTCAATTTTATTTGTATAGCGCTTTTTACAACACACATTGTCTCAAAGCAGCTTTACAGAAGTATCAATACGGTATACAGATATTAAAGGTGCGAATTTATCCCAACTGAGCAAGCCACTGAGTGGCAACAATGGCAAGGAAAAACTCCCTAAAATATTTTGAGAGGAAGAAACCTTGAGAGGAACCAGACTCAAAAGGGAACCCATCTTCATCTGGGTAACAACAGATATTCTGAAAAGTTCATATGAAATCTGTATGGCTTAGAAGAAGCCGTATTTCCAGCAGTCTGGAATTGGAGTTGTTCGTCCATCGGTGTCGATGAATACCATTTGTGTCATCTTGTCACTTGGGAGGTGGGTCCAGAGATGGCTGATCAGTCCAATCCGGGCCCAGAAGAGTCTGTTGCAGTGAGAACATGGATATGCAGGTTGATGACTGGGAGATATCTAACCTCGATATCAGCCTTTTCTGCTCGAAGGCTGTTGCACCAGCATTGATTTGACTGCGCCAAGCAGATCTATCAGCAGCGACACTCTCCCAACTGCCAGGGTCAATACCAAATTTCTTCTACGAGGCCTTAACATTGTCATTTTACCTCTTATGTTGACCACCGTGAGATCTCTTGCCTTGTTGTAGCTCTCCATAGAACATCTTCTTGGCTAGGCTTTCTTCCGGCATGCGGACGACATGGCCAGCCTATCTGAGCTGTACCTTGCATAACATGGTGTTGATGTTTGTCATGCCAGCCTGAATGAGCACCACTGTGTTCGGTACCTTGTCCTGCCATCTGATCTTCAGCAGTTTTCTCAGGGAGCTCAGGTTGAAATGGTTAAGTTTTTTAACATGGCGGCTATACACAGTCCATGTCTCACAAGCATAGAGGAGGGTAGATAGAACCCCTGCTGAGTAGACTCTGAGTTTGGTAGCAAACTTTATGCCTCTCCTATCCCAAACATTTGAGCTGAGTCTTCCAAATGCTACACTGGCTTTGGCAATTCTGGAGTTGACCTCATCATCTATGTGAACTGCTTGTGCTGCCAAGGTATGTGAATCTGTCCAAATTTTTGAGCTTTTGGCCACTGACAGTGATGTAGGGTTCCAGATAGTCTTTTCCCGGAGCTGGCTGATGCAGAACCTGAAACGGATCAGGCAGGTCTGGAGATCAGATAGGATCAGGATCTCTAATATCTCCGTAAGATCGTGTGTAGCTCGACAGAAGGAGAGAAAGAGAGAAAGGATTATGAGGACTGGGAATTAGCATAATAGAAAATCTAGTCAGAGTAGGCTAGAGTGAATAAATACGTTTTAAGCCTAGATTTAAACACTGAGACTGTGTCTGAGTCCCGAACACTAATTGGAAGACTGTTCGATAACTGTGGAGCTCTATGAGCGAAAGCTCTACCCCCTGCTGTAGCTTTCGCTATTCGGGGTACCTTCAAATAACCTGCATCTTTTGATCTATGTAGGCGTGGTGGATCATAGAAAACCAAAAGTTCACTTAAATACTGTGGCGTGAGACCATTTAGTGCTTTATAGTAATAGTTAGTAATAGTATTTTAAAATCGATGCAAGATTTAACTGGGAGCCAATGCAGTGTTGATAAGATTGGGGTGCTGTTGTCGTATTTTCTGGTTCTAGTTAGGACTCTAGCAGCTGCATTCTGGACTAACTGGAGTTTGTTTATGTTTCTACTGGAACGTCCAGAGAGTACGGCATTACAGTAATCTATTCTATCATTGACAGTCCATTTACAGTCTATTTACAATTCCCCAAAAGTGCACAAAACTATGTACATCAATGTGAAGACACATATATGTGTATGAATGTGTATGTGTTCTGCAGAAATGTAAACGCACACAAAATGCTCACACTGTAAAAGAAACCTACATTTCACAAGTGATGTGTCGTTCATGAACGATTCGTTCATTCTGAACAAATCTTTAATATGACTTGGGTTACTTCTTCTTCGTTCTTCTCGTTCTTCTTCATAGGCAATGCACCATGCAGTAATGGAAACAGAAAGGATTAGTTCACGTCTTGAGTCACCGTGTTCGAGTCGTTCGTTTTTCCAGTAACCGCCGCATAGGCAATGCATCATGCAGTATCGGAAAAAGAAATGATTAGTGCACGTCTCGAGTCTTCAGGTTTGAGTTGTTCATTCATCACATCACACCAAGGATCCCTGGAGGAACATGTTCACCACATCCACCAAGTTTTGCATCAGCTACTCAAGCATCATAAGCATCAAAGCTGAAAAGTGTGAATTTCACAGAACCACCATCGCGTTCCTGGAGTACATCATCAGCCCCCAAGGGATTTCCATGGACCAAGAGAAGGTCAAAGCAATTGTAGACTGGCCCACACCCACAACGATCAAGGAACTACAGAGATTTCTGGGGTTTGTGAACTTCTACTGAAGTTTCTACTGAAGTTTTATATGGAATTTCAGTTCCATCGCCAACCCCCTTACGTCCCTGTTTAAGGGAAAATCCAATTGTCTAACATGGTGTCCAACCGCCCAACATGCTCTCGACAATCTCAAGGGAGCCTTCACTACAGCCCCTATCATCAACAGCCAGACCCCTCTAAACCGTTCGTAGTGGAGGTGGGCACGTCGGAGACCTGGGTGGGAGCTGTTTTATCTCAATGGTTCGGAGAGAGACCAAAGCTCCATCCGATTGCATTCTTCTCATGAAATATTTCCCCCGCGGAGCAAAACTACGATGTGGGAAATCGTGAATTATTGGCAGTGAAATTAGCATTGGAGGAATGGAGACACTGGTTATATATATATATATATACATACATATATATATATATATATATATATATATATATATATATGGCTGGACTACTGGCTACTAACTAACAACTACTGTTGGCTTCAGATAGTTTGAGTAATGCAACATTTAGAATTTGAAGGATGTTTGAAGCATTTCAGTTTCAGTTGAAATATAAAAAATATCTATGATATGTAATCAATATGTATAACTCACTTTTGGATATGTTAATGAAGTGTATTCAATATGTAACCTACATTTAGAATTATTACTTAAAGCATGATCTAAGTGTGAATTGAGTTGGAGGAATTCTGCATCTTTTTGGAATTCTGTGTCTTACAGGTGGTATTCTAAGTGGGTAAATTAGGTGCTTTGTGTGTGTCTAAAGCAAATTCACTCGAAGGTAATAAACTAAGAACTTGTGTTTGTCTAAACGCAGCTTCACTTTGAGGCAATAAACTAGACACATTCCAGAACTAGGTTTCTAAACAAAGCCCACTAAGCCTGCAGATCAGTGACAACAGAAGTGAAAAGAGTTCAAGGAAAAAGTACCAAGATGAGGCTATTAGGTGAATATAATAAATAAATAAAAACCCAGGTCTGGTAAAACTCTTTGTCTTTGAAGTTTGTGGCTTAGGCTAAAAAGGCTAAAGACTGCATGTTTCAAAACATGTACTTGCTGACCTGGAAGTGAGTGCCACTAAAGTAAAAGAAAATAAAAATGCTGATTTCATCAATCATCAAATCATCAAATCATCAACAATCATTCAAATTCAAAGTTCACATATGAAATATATTTTCAGCAAAGCCAGTGTAGCCTATACATGTGTATTAATGATGGGATTTGTATTTGAATGTAACTTGCATATAGAGTATCGAATATACTGTAGTGTATCTATGTCTTTGTAGTAAGCTAAAATTAATTAGCTTAATTTATATATATATATATATATATATATATATATATATGTGTGTGTGTGTGTGTGTGTGTGTGTGTGTGTGTGGCATATGTGGTTACGATGAATTGAATGAATACCAATTCAGCCAAATATTGCCAATATTGTCCTTATTGTGATATTTGATCTTCATCTGTAGTGAATTACACATACTTAACCCTCCTATTATTCTGGGGAAAAGTTATATCCATTATGTTATGGGTCAAAATGATTACCACAGTTTAAAATATACACAAAAACAACAAAGAACAGCTTAAAACAGTAAACTTATTATGGTTTGTCTGAGATAAGCCAACAGAAGAAATATTTACATACAAGTTCATGACCCTAAATGAGGAAAGTCAAAAAAAAAAAAAAGAGAAAAAGAGAGATTAACCACTTTTTCAGACATCTCAAATGTGGAAATGGTCAAATTAACCCATAACATAATAGGAGAGTTAATAGTTAATACAACTTCACAATCATTGAAATACTCCTGCAATTGCTATTAAATACCCATTTAAAGGTCATTATCATTAAACATATTAAATACATGAACCTGACTGTGTTATCAATGTCAGAAGTGGGTTGCCAGTATGGCTTGTTTGTGTGCCAGGAGTTTTATTCACCCAGAATCATAAGGCTAAAAGTAGCTCTAAATTGGCCAATTTTGCTGTGTTGATGCTAATATTAACACCTGTTTTTTTCTGTCTATGGGTACTTAACAAAGGATTTTTAAACTAAATGCAGGTCTTAAACCTGTTTAAACTTAGTATTCCTAAGTCACCGAGATTCCTAAGATCAAAAGATCAAAAACAATCCTAAACAGCTGCTGTCGGTGATTTAATGATGTAGTCTAAGGGTGTCAAACTCATGATCCTTGGACAAGAACCAGCCTAATGAAGGTTGTAATCTGGCCTGCCAAATTAATTTACAATCTATGTTCTGAATTATAATCATTTTATGAGTTTAACGGAAATTAAAATTATAGTAATGCAGTGAAGATGCAAATATCAACAAACTACATTAAAAATTGTCTGCTGCTATTAACAATTTAGCTGTTAATATAGATGATGGCATTTCATAGCTGAATGCCTACAGTGATTGGTTAATGTAGAATATCTCCTCTGAAGCCCCCGACACAGAGCTAATACAGAGCTATTGAAGCTGTTGCATCAGTTAATGTCTGTTAGGTGTTCATGTACTCTTTTTTCTACACAGCAAGTGAGGGAGGGTGGGTTTTGCACAGAAAAAAACATCTTGACATTTATATGACAGTTCAATTTAATTTAGTTTTATTTGTATAGCACTTTTAACAATGGACATTGTCCAAAAGCTGCTTTACAGAAATCAGGATATTGATTTTAAATGTATGAATTTGTCCCTAATGAGCAAGCATGGTGACGGTGGCAAGGAAAAACTCCCTAAGACGAAATGAGGAAGAAACCTTGAAAGGAAGCAGACTCAAAAGGGAACCCATTCTCATCTGGGTAACAACAGATAGTGGGATTATAAATAAGTAAATCTCTTCTATAAATGTGGTAATACTACATAGTCAACTATTGCAGTTGTGTAACAAGGAACATTATTTACAGTTTTTACATGAATTCAGTTGTGTAACAGTGGAACTTATCCACTGTTCACTGATGGAGACTTGAGTGCAAAACTGTTTGTGGTAATTGCAGTCATAAATCTATTGTAGTCCTAGCCATCATAGCATAACTGTTCATATGAATTGAGGTCCAAAGCCATCTTTATAGTTTTTAAGTGTTACCATCCTCTGTAATCTCAAAGATCTTTAGGCTGCACCATGTGGGACCATCATCAGCAGCATGTAATTTCCAACTGATGAGGACTCCAACCAAAAGTAGGCATCAGGATGGATCAAGCTGTTTAATGGATCAGGATGTTTAAGTCTAGACTTAAAACGTATTTATTCACTCTAGCCTACCCTGACTAGACTTTTCATCATGCTAAATTCCAGTCTTAACAATCTGTTCTCTCCCTCTCTCCTTCTGCCGAGCTACACATGAGTTTATGGAGATGTTGGAGATCCAGGTCCTTTCTGCTTTCCGGACCTGCATGATCAGTCTCGGAGGTCCTACTTCTCGATGGAGCTCTCATCTACTCCAAATCCAGACTGCTGGGACAAAGGCTTTTCAAAGCCAAACAGATTACAATAATTATCTCTTTAAGAATGTCTGTTGTTACCCAGATGAGAACACAGTCTCAGTGTTTAAGTCTAGACTTAAAACGTATTTATTCACTCTAGCCTACCCTGACTAGACTTTGCATTATGCTAAATCCCAGTGTTAACAATTTTTTCTCTCCTTCTCTCCTTCTGCCGAGCTACACATGAGTTTATGGAGATGTTATAATTGTCTCTTTAAGAATGTCTGTTGTTACCCAGATGAGTCTGGTTCCTCTCAAGGTTTCTTCGTCTTAAACATCTTAGGGAGTTTTTCCTTGCCATTGTTGCCACTCAGTGTCTTGCTCAGTTTGGGATAATTTATCACTTTTACTGTGTATGTACTGTGTTTTTATTCCTGTAAAGCTGCTTTGAGACAATGTCTGTTGTAAAAAGCACTATACAAATAAAATTGAATTGAATTGAATTGAATCAAGCAGGTCCTCAGAGCAGAAAGGGTCAGGATCACTGGTATCTCAGGAGTATCATATGTAGCTTCACAGAAAGAGAGAAGGGGAGATTATTAGGTATGCTTATTGTACCATAATGGTTAAGGACAATGTACTTTGTGTGAATGCAAGCAGGGACTCCATCAAGACTAGCTATGACAGCATAACTAAAAGGGAGAGCCAGAAAGTAACACAGACATGAGGGCTCCCTAAGACATAAGGCAGCCAGCCACTACAACAGCATCCAAACATCCCAGTTCACTTCAACACTCTATGTCTGTGAACCCTCTAGATCTGCTCCTTTACCTAAGAAAAAAGCTATTCACAAAAAGCTTGACAAAACAAATATGTTTTTAGCCTGGACTTAAACAGTGAGACTGTGTCTGAGTCCCGAGTACTACTTGGAAGGCTGTTCCATAATTGTGGGGCTTTGTAAGAAAAAGCTCATCCCCTGCTGTAGCCTTCACTATTCAAGGTACCAACAAATAGCCTGCACCTTTCGATTGAAGTAGGCATGGTGGATCATAAAAGACCAAAATTTTGCTCATGGTGCGTGACCACTCAGTGCTTTGTGGGTCAATAGTAGTATTTTATAATCAATGAAAAATTTTACTGGGCACCAGTGCAGTGTGAATAAGATAGGGGTGATGTGGTCATATCTTCTGGTTCTAGTAAGGACTCTTTGCAGCTGCATTCTGGACTAACTGGAGTTTGTTTATGCTCCTACTGGAACATCCAGATAGTAATGAATTACAGTAATCCAACCTAGATAGACAGTTAGCAGCTTAGGAAATGAAAGATGAAATTCTGATATTCATCTTTTGATCTCAAACCTAAATGTCTTCAGTACATAGCAAAAAAACAAAAGAATTGGCCTTGCCATTGAATAATTTCAGTGGGGAGTATTGTGACATAAAATCCCAATTAAGTCTGTTTCAGTTCCAGGTTGTAACACTACAAAATGTAGAAAAGTTCATGGGTGTGATTACATAAACAAACATGTTCTTGCAGTGGAATCACAGTTATACTTTCTTTCAGTCATGGTACTGAGACAACACTGGTTAAAGTCGTAAATGACCTCTTGCTCGCTTCTGATCAGGGTTGTGTCTCCCTGTTCGTACTACATGATCTCAGAGCAGCTTTTGATACTATAGATCACAATTTTCTTCTAGACAGACTAGACAATTTCTATACTGATGATGCACAGTGTGTTACATCAAAGCCAAATGACAGACACCAGCTCAACATAGTTGAGGAAAGGATTTTAGACATTGGATGTTGAGTAACTTTCACCTCCTACTTGATTCCAATAAGACAGAAGTAAACTATATGGTGAAAAGAATACTGACACCTTACTATAACCCCAGATGTGGGCCTTCCCCAAACATTTGCCCCTGAAAAAGTGAGGTCATAAAGACATGGTTTGCCAAGGGTGGCTTGGGAGCACTCAAGTTGCCTGCACATAGTACTGACCCTAAACTCCACTGAACAGGAACTGGATGAACTGGAATCCTGCTTGAGTGACATCAATGCCTAACCTCACTAATGCTCTTGTGGCTTAATGGACAAATCCCCACAGCCACACTCCAGAATCTAGTGGAAAGCCTTCCCAGAAAAGTGGAAGTTATTATAGCCGGGTAATAAATCTGGAACTGCTTGTTCAAAATACACAAAAAGTGGCCACATGGTGTATTTAATGTACCATAATATGTCTGGGATATATCATTAATAGATGGTTCAGATTTACTGTCACTCCTGGATTTCAGTGCCCAAATGTTCATAGTGGCAAACTGCTGTTCATTACAGGATATGATGATGCAGTCACTGCAAGAAAGGTCTCGATTGTTTAATAGGCAAAATAAAAATTTCTAGATAAAAATACAATATGACAGAATTTTTATGACCCTGTCCATCAGTGTCATGGGTAATTATTTACTGTAACTGAACCTCTGACTAACACACAACATTTGTTTATAATTTTACTTATGCATAGAAGTTAGAAGTCAAATATTGGCTTTCACTTTCCACTGGAATGTGATTTTGACTATTTTGAGGGCTGTCAAATGAGGGGTCAGAATGTTGCATATGTGCCAGGATCACAGTCCAGATTCGTCAACAGCTGTCTGGCCAATCTGATTGGACGACATTTCTGTCCCACTGGTATTTTTTCACGTGTGTTACTATTTCTAGAGCAATGCAGGGGTGATATCAGCACCAATGCACTCCACTTAACCTTCCATCTTTACAACTATACCCTGCCCATTTTCATATTGTTTCCAATACAAAGCACTGAGTGGTAAAAATGATTGCCCATGTCTGTCACTGGAATTGTTTGACCTTCCTACAGTCATGTCATGTGAACTAAAAATACACAGTGTAGGACAACAATGGGAATATAAATAGCCATGTAGACAACCAGGTACCAATCACACAAACTGAAAAGCGATTCTTTAGTGATTATGATCTCACAGGATGGAAAGACGAACATTATGAGTCATGTAGCTGCATCTACAAGCCTCGCAGACACAAAATGGTGTTCTTTAAATCGTATAAAGGCTAAAAGTAACAAAGAGAAGAGAAGCAGCAAGCAGCCAGGGATGGACTTTCTTTGTCCCCCCATGCTGGTCGACATGCTCAGTCACCACTGGAGGGACATACAGGATGGCTTCTCTGACCCTGCTGAGCTCAATAAGATTCTAGTGTTCGAAAGTGATGAGCTGAGGTGGACTGCACAGAAATGTGGTGAGTTTGATCTGGATGAAAAAGAACAAAAAGAAGATGATTATTGATGTTGATGATGATAATCATAATTATACATTGAAATTTAAATAAAGGTAAATGAAAAATGAACAATAATAAAATTAGAAGAGAAAATCTAACAAAGAGGTATATAACTATATTGTTTATATAACTATTAGATGAAATTAATAGCAAACTAAAATTTAGAAGGTCACTATGACAAAATGCTGGGGCAAGACTTCAAGACAAGAAGTAGTATTTTATCCTCTATACAGAAACAACCAGGGAGCCAGTGATGTGTTCCTGTGGTCTGGTTTAATCAAGACTGGATTTGAGATTGAAGCAAAATGTAATGACAATGTGTGAACTCATAAATATGTGAACTCATAATTTAAAAACATACATAAATGTACTTTTCCACATCATTGTCAACCTAACTGTGTACCTAATGCAAACTTTAATTTCTTTTTTTTAATGTAAAAAATCAAATGGCATAGCATCTATAATAGAGCTTGTGCAAAAATGAATGCAAATTGAACTCCCATAATGATTTGGTAACAAATCACCTGTGAAGAAAGCACTCCAAATGCATACATGGTACATGCTCCCAACAAATCCATTTCTTTTGTCATGATTAAGTGATTATTTTTGCACATATTATAAAACAGGCTCATATTTCAACACTGCTGCATAATTCAGCTCAGTTTAGCCAAATCCTTCATTGTTGTGCAGTGCCTGTGGAACTAAATACACTAGCACTTGGTTATTCAAAAAAAATTTATAAATGAACTATTAAAAAATAAATTCATCATTTTTCTTCAGGTCCAAAAAAAGGACACTGATTTCATAAGCAGTGGTCTCTTTGAATATATACACTAGATGGTAGTGTACACATAAAGTGTGGAATAGTTACCATTAACCTCTGATCCACGCCTTGTCAAGTATGAGGCAGAGAGCTGGATGCAGGGTGTGTTTTGAAGGTCATGCAAGCCAGGAGCCCGTTTCACGAAAGAGGTTCAACCTACTCTGAGTTAAAACTTGATCTCTGAGTGGACTTACCCTGAATTGGGAAACACTGAGTTTTCGGTTACAGAACAGCTGAAATGAGTTAGTTCAACCAACTCTAAGTTGAGTGACTCTGAGTTAAGCGCGTGCACCACAACTATACAAAGCCATTATCAATGGAGCGCAGATATTATGAGTCACCATGGCAACAGTGTCAGACACCATGGCAACAGCGTCAGACAAAAAGACAGAGGAGAAAGGACAGAG
>JAFFST010046411.1:77255-91311 GCA_022414735.1 Noturus placidus | reverse complement strand
ATATATATATATATATATATATATATATATATATATATATATATATATATATACTGTATATAATATATATGTGTGTGTGTATGTGTGTACACACCTTCCAAAAATGGATGTAAATTTATAGCACTACTTGTTACACTACCCTGGCATTAAATTACAAAAAAACACTGCTGCGAGGGGGTTTCTAATACCGCTGCTGAGTATTATATTTGAAGTGCTGATACCTGCACAACATTTTACACTATTTAAAAAAATAATTTGTTTATTTATATATTTATGGTTTGTTGTGTTTTTTTGTTTTTTTTGTTTGTTTGTTTTTAGAAGGAAAAATCCCTGGATGCATATGCAATAAAACAACAGTACTAATCCAAATCAATGGGTTTACATTGTATAATTTCTGTGGTGCTTGAAAATTTCGGAATTTCTTTATATCTGCATAAATATGACCTAAAATATCATCCAATTCTCCTAAAGTCCTGAAAGTAGACAACGAGAACTCAATTAAACAAATGAGAGCAAAATATTATACTTTGCCACGTATTGTATGATAGAATATTACTAAATGATCCAATATTACTTTCAAGCACCACTGTAGATGTAAAAAGCTCCATGAGCCGATTAAGACGTTTGTCTTTTTTTCCCTTTTTATTTTCTGACCTGTTGAATCACACTTCAGTGTCGATGTATAACTTAATTCCTGCACTTGTGTGCCACGCACTTTTGAATAAACCTGAATTCGATGTATGGTAGGTAAGTGATGTCGTTTTGCACTCTGTCTTCTCTCTCAGTGTGGATAACAGCAGGCCGGAGCCCTGTGAACAAGAGCTGATGGATGTGAACGAGTGCACCATCAGCAACCCTGTGTTCTGGGGCAGCAAACACCTGGTGAACATCACGGAAGTGAATCCACTCGGCTCCAAATCCACCATCGCTTATGTGGACGTCAACAAAAATTGTAAGCAACGTAGCAGGAAACTTAACGGACATTATTTAACAGACAAGTTAACTTCAACATACCAGCATTAATGCTGCAATGCAAGTAATGTTTAACAATTTATTTTAAAATATAACAAAGGGAATAATAAAAACTTTCCTTAACCAATGTTCAGTACCATCCGTGTGTAAAATTAAACTTTAAAATGATCAATATGAACTTGAATTTTGTGATTAAGTGGCAAAATTCAGAACTAAGAGCGTGTGTGTGTGTGTGTAGTAAAGCCTGATGCTCCTGAGGATCTGATCTGCAAGCAAGTGGATACCGAACCCACGCAGCTGGTTGTACAGTGGAAGCCGCCCTCCTCGTGGCCCTCGGATGTGTCCAACGCCTTTCCGCTGAAGTTCGAGCTGCAGTACAGACCTGTCGGCTCCAGATTCTGGTCCAAGGTGAGATTTTAAATGGCGACTTGTCCACCATCACCAGAAATTAACCCTGAAACAAAGAAATTTACATGTCATTAAAGCAATTTCAGCAGAGATAACAACAATGAGATTAGAGAACGCTAAACGTACAGTGTGTTTTATTGTACGAGATGATAATGAAGTACCAAAGTGCAGTATAACAACTTCTCACACATGCTTGGAGTAGAAGAACGAAGGCAAAAAGGGAAGGAAGGTGTAAAGGGAAACTGATTAAAAGTCATCCTTATAGAAGCGGTTTAATCAGTTAGCACTTAGGAAGAAATAAAATTAAAAAAAAACATTTAAAAGTGACCGTCCCGCTAATTCCACATGAAACTATAGTACTGTATGTGTCCCATTTGCAGATGTTCTGAAGCTGTTAGACTGTTCGTTTATTGCATAACAATAGACAGTGAATTGTGGCAGCACCTCTCCTCTCACCCTTTCACACTGTGACCTGTAGCGTCCTCCAACATGTCTTTCCTCCAACATTTCTCCTCTTACTTAAAGTGCCACTAACATGCCCGAGCTTCTGATCCTCTCTTTCTCTCCTCTCCTCTCTTCTCTCTTTCCTCTCTCTTTCTCTCTCCTCTCCTCTCTCTTTCTCTCAGTCAGTTGCACACCAGACCCTCTTGCATTTCTCTGAAGCCTGAACGTGTTCTGAAACTTATTATAAGCTTTCTTCTTTCTCAGCAGTCATGGGTCTGGTCTTTGTGTAGTTCGACATGAAGCATAGTCATGAGAATATTGCTGAGGTGGATTGGGGCGGCGCTTGATGTCGATGTTCATGTACTGCCGCTGTAAGCATTTAATTAGCAAATAAATATTGGCCACCCAAAAGCATCAGTCTCTCTGACTGTGGGTGTTGTAGTAGGTTTAAATAGAAGCTAAATAAATGTCATTAAACGGTCATTAAGCCTTAAATTCCACACACAAGCATTGCTTGTAGGTGAATACTGCTTTGAATGATCCATTACATTTGTCTGAGACAAGCCATAAGAATAAATACTTGCATACAAGGTCATGATGCTGTTCGACGGAAAGTCTAAACATTTCAAAGAGAGATTAACCAGTATTTCAGACATCTCAAATGTGGAAATGGGTCAAATTGACATAATATAATAGGAGGGTTAAATGTGGAGGATGAGAAGCAAGCACATTCTTGTGCCCCCGATTTAAAAACATTTTATTTTGAGCAGATGGACCCCAGTCCTTGCCGTATGGAATCAGAACATGGGTTCTGGGTCAATACTGAAATCTTATCATGCGAGCAGTTCCTTGAGTATTTGAGCGAGGAACGCACAAAATTTAAATGGCTTCTTTTATGGATAAACAGATTACTGACTGAGTTATAACACGTGCGTGAACATTACAAAATAAACCCCCAATGTATTACGCATTTATTAGTGTGCTTTCTTATATCCGAGTATATAAAGGGGGGGGGGGGGGGGGGGGCTGTTTGGTGTCCAGGTGGAGACAGAGGACACGAGTATGGTGATCATGGACGCCCTGATGGGTCACTTGCACCACATCCGAGTACGAGCCCAGGACGCTTTTATTAACCACAGCCAGTGGAGTGAGTGGAGTCAGGTGGTGCAGGCCCAGCCCTGGAGCGGTGAGCTATACACACATGCACAGAACTACTGAAGAGATACTGAGAGAGAGAGAGAGAGAGACTGAGACACAGACAAAAACATTCACATACCGAGACACACACAGGCATGTATACACTGACCAACACATGGAAAGATACACATTAGCTGAGACACAGAGACATGGACACAAGAATAGATGCATAGAAATGTGCCGATATGTATAAACAAACATGGAGACATAGAAACAGAGAAAAGTGTTTGTCTGTCTTAACACACAGACAGACTTGCAGATATAGAGACACACACACACACAGATGGAGACGTAGAAACAGAGAGATGAAAATGGATATAAACACATACCGACAGACAGACACACATGGACGTGTGCACACACACACACACACATTGACCGAAGACCTAATGTCTCACCTAATGTAATGTTTGATACTCAGTAAACCAGCACTGACTGACACTGACACATACTCAGACAAAGTCAGCGTGTAGTTGCAGTGTGCCTCCACTACACATAACCGCTGTCTTTACCAACACTGTCCTCCTTCATTTATACATAGTGCCCTCTTTTGGTAGATTTCCTACGTTTTATTATGATACGCAAGTATTTCTCACATTTCCAAACCTTCGAATGTTGTTTATAACTCCTGCTGCTCCTGACTGAGGCATGATTCACTTTAGTTTGGCGTTGCTGCAAATGAAGTGGTTGTGTGGTTACAATAAAAATGACCAATAAGCACAGGCTTTTCTGGAAATATTGTAAAGCTTTTTTTTCTAATTATTAATAACTGCATTTAAAACCCAGGCCAGTATGTAAAGTACAGTGGGAATAAAACATTGCTGATTTGGGAGGCAAATCCGGTTCATGTGCATCGTCTGAGAACGTGTATCATGTTACATCATGTGATTAACTCCTAGGACTGACGAGTTGAAAACCTCTGTACAGATAAGCGTACAGCTCATAGAAACAAGTGTCCATATCACAAATACTGCACTATACATTTATTATTATTATTATTATTATTCTCCTCTTTTCCATTTCAGACCTTTCTACGATATCGGAAACCACCACAGATTTTTTCGAGCCAATGTTCCCTTCCACATTTCCAGTGAAGGCAACCGAGAAGTCTCTAGGTACATTATTGCCATTTTCATCACAAGAATTACAGAGATCGTTTCAGAGAAAAGCTGAAATACATACTCACTACTTTTTTCTTCCCTGGGCTGAGCTTTTTTTTTTTCCATCCATGAAAGCCTTGAGGATTTGGCAGTAGAAGAGAGCACAAGTCAAGCTCAGCTCGAACATGCGTTGTTAGATGTCTTTGAGATTTCATCCAGATGCTTTTTTAGTTTTTATCCAGATGTGTCTGGCCTTTGGTGTTTTGGAGGCTGGGTTTTCTCTACTCTTACTCATATCGTGCACCAATCACAACACAGATCAGCCTTCATAAAGCCGGCCATGTGGCAGGCGCCACCATGACTCACTCAGCCTTAACGAGCTAATCGTTTCCAGATTTCGAATGTTCTCATTCAGCTAGCGTACACAGCAGAGTACACAGAGTTACCAGAGACCGCCCCAATCAGAATGAAACTTTTCAGACGCTTTTTTTTTTTTCTATAACAGCAGCTCTGACAGCAGTGCCAGTTGTAAATCGAATCAAGGTTTGTATTAATGTGTTCGTTCTAATATGTCACCGTTTCTATAATAACTCGTAATTTGTACGCTACATAAACAGACAAAATGTGCTGTTATCTTACAAAGAAAACGCGTCGTTCTTAATTTAGTGAAGCTTTCTGGAATTAAATATTCTGTAAGGACTTTCCAGGTTCTCAGGAACATCACAATCTGTGTTTTCTTGGTCTTAATAACTGCAGTGGGGATCAAAATGAAGCTGGGGAACTATTTATCCCCGCTATAAGATAAGTGATAACAGGAATGAACTTGTTCCATGGCATTGAATGTAACTATAAACCGATATAACAGTATGATGCCATTCTTTAGTTAATAGTAATTGTAACCGTTGGTAAATTGCTGTGGTATAAGAAGAATAAAACACTGTTGTTATTTTATTGGAAACTTCTGGTGGTCATTGCTTATTTTCCTATAGCACCATGACACCATGTTTTATTGCTTAATGTTAACATTTAAGTGGAAAGTGCGTCAGCAGTTTCCTCCGGGTACTCCGGTTTCCTCCCCCAGTCCAAAGACATGCATGTTAGGCTGATTGGTGTGTCTAAAGTGTCCGTAGTGTATGAATGAGTGTGTGATTGTGCCCTGTGATGGACTGGCACCCTGTCCAGGGTGTACCCCGCCTTGTGCCCGATGCCTCCTGGGATAGGCTCCAGGTTCCCCCGTGACCCTGAAAAGGAGTAAGCGGTTGAAGATGGATGGATGGATGGATGGATGGATAGATAAACGCTTTTGTTCATTTGAATTAACATAATGTATTCATATACATCATATAACAGTATTTGTGTTGTTATTTGAGGCCTGACGATATTAATCTTCTTTGGTCACTATGTTTCTCAGATCCATCATTTGATGAAAATGGACGTCAGGTCTTGATCGCCCTTGGCCTACTGGCAGCAGTAATGGTGGTGGTGGTGTTTACGATCACAGTCCTACTATGGTGAGTGCTGGCTTTAATCGCTTAAGTACGCTGGTACATATGGAATAGGAGGCTGTATGGGAACTTGAAGAAACTATCAGTGTAATTTGAACTGATCGAGCTGGTACACACATACAAAGTAGACAACAGTAAACATATTAATAACTTCATTTTTAGAGAAATTTGTGTATTTGCCTGGAAAAAAAAAAAACATAATTTCTTGTAGCGAGTGCTGTGTATCAAAACAAATCTGGATGTTTCTCAGTATGTAGACATGTGGGAGTTTGTCAGCTGGTGGATGTAAATGGCTAAAAGCCAGTGGCTTTTTCTGTGGGAGGAGGAGTGTGTCTGTTAAAGCTCTGCAGCTTTCACCGAGCAGGCTGGCACATTTTATTTTTTTGGCACAAAAAACTAGAACTGTAGTTGTGTTGCGTTTTGTAGCTAATAAAAGCAGATTCTATATTGGTGGATTAATTTAGCAGACACCTGGTTTCTACACGCTCCACGCTGGGGCGGCTGTGGCTCAGTTGGTAGAGCGGGTTGTCCACTAATCCACTAACCGTAGGGTTGGTGGTTCGAATCCCGGCCCGGGTGATCCCATGCCGAAGTGTCCTTGGGCAAGACACTGAACCCTAAGTTGCCCCCGATGGCAAGCTAGCACCTTGCATGCAGCTCTGCTACCATTGGTGTGTGAATGTGCTCTCATTAGTAAGTCGCTTGTAAATGTAAAAATGATATTTCTGTAAAGCTGCTTTGAGACAATGTCCATTGTAAAAAGCGCTATACAAATTGATAAATTATAATTATAAATTAAATTATATTGGTGGATTAGGGGCGGAGCTAGCCGTATAGTTCTTTGCTGATTGGTTATACCTCACATGTCATGTTTTGTGCCATTAACAGCAACACTATACTACTATTTTATTGAACCTGCACAAATCTGTACCAGCACTACTAATGCTTTTTGCTACAAAAATACACATTCATTCACTCATCTTCAGTAAGCACTTTATCCTGCTCAGGGTCACAGTGGGTCTGGAGCATATTCATGATGGGATGCTAATCCGTCTCAATGTATACACACCATGTATACACACATTCACATTTAGGGGCAATTTAGATTTAGGCAGTCCCACCTACCAGCATGTTTTTGGGAGGTGGGAAGAAACTGCAGAACCCTGAGGAAATCCACATGGAGACTTGACTGTGACCTTTCCAGTTGTCTCTGAAGATGGAAAATGAACTAGAATTTCTATTCCTGTTGGGGCCCGTTTTATTTATTTATTTATTTTATATAATGTTCTTATTGAAAGACTTGACAATTAGCCAGTTAGGTTAAATAACTTGCTAGTGTGCTGTATTGAATTTTTTCTCTGGAGGTTTATTAAAGGCTCAAGCAGCAATGCAGTATGTTTTTTGTTTTATGAACTAGAGAACAAGCCTCTCGCTTACTCCATTTTATACATTTTTATTTATTCCTATTTAACAATAAAATCCTAATAAATAAGCACAATATTTTCCCACTAACTAGCGGTTAAATTATTTCTATCCAAATATTATTTTTGAAATATCAATGAATCTCATGCGTGGACGCACACACACACACACCTCAACATATCACTTACTGCATTGTAATTGGTTTTAAAAGTGAAACTGCATGTCCATAAAAATATACACAGTCCTGTGCAAAAGTTTTAAGCACCCGATTTTTTTTTTTAGTACAACTGTTGTTATAAATTTCTTATTTTATGACTACTTCATCGAGACATTTTAGATTCCCAAACATTAGTTTTCTAGCACAAAATGAAATGTTACAGAAAAATGTTTAAAGAAAGCAGTATAAAGTGGTAAGAGACTCTTTTCAGACTTAAAGCACAATGAAGGCTGCTGGGTTTGGTCAAAGTCTCCAGATGAACTGTGGCTGGTTTTGCAAGATGCTCAATAAAACTTGCGTCTCATTTCCTTATACAACTGCACTAATTGTACCTGAGACTACTACTTTTATTGTCATTTTTTTTTTAATCACACCAAATGTTGACTTTGTTGCATTTACTACTGTTTATTGCACTTTACAGTATTTTAAAATGTAGAAACATTTAAGTTCATTATTTTGAAGGCATCCTTGCTCTACAGCATGTCTTTGCATGTGTCTAAAACGTTTGCACAGTACTGTGTGTACTTTAACGTATACCACGATCATCCAAACATGTAGCTCCATCACTCATCCCTGCTTAAATCGGTGTGTATAATGATTAACTACATAAAAACAGGCCATTCGTTGGAAATCCTCTTTCCTAAGCGCTAAATAGATTTCTTTTTTTTGCAGTGTGAGGAACAGGAGGCGGGGCAACACGACAAAACAGGAACTTACCTCAATGGTGAAGATGAAGTCCTTGCTAATCTAAAGTGAGTTGCATGAGCTCTTCATCTCTTCATCTCAGAAAGTTTACAGAGTGCTGTGTGTTTCTGTCCACATGCGTTTATTTAGTTTTTTCTCCTCAGAATGATAGGATAGTGTCAAACATATTCAGTCAATTGGTCCTCACAAAAACAGTTGTTTTTTTTTTAATGGTTTGAAAATCAAATCATTAAATACAGTAGAAATGTTTCCTTCTGGCTACTGAGGTTAAGGTCCGGGAAGTCATTATGACGATGGAAGAGTGTGTGTGTGTGTGTGTGTGTGTGTGTGCGTGTGTGTGTGTGTGCGTGCATACACACTTCTGCATTTCTGAGGCTCTCCCGTGTTTCATCAATGCTAGTGCACACTTTTATCATAACCAACACGCCATTGACGAAGTACATTTTACGAGCATAGCTGCAGCTCCATATTTGCTTCCATGCACTCCAGAAGGTCTGCGTAACCCTAATATTGCCACCTGTAAGTGCGGCCATGCACTGAAACAATAATGAATCTCTCCTAATTTCAATCATTCAATCTGTTTCTGTTTTTTCTTCTCTGCAGGTCTCCAGGTTAGCCTCGTCTTTTTCAGCCCTCATAGGGCTTCATCGTAGGGAGTCATGGCCACTGCAGCGCTGATAGCCACACTACAATACCCACGGTTTCACTTTCCTCCTGTCGCTGCTTGGGGAATTGGCTCCTTTCAGCGGAGTTCTGAGTCCCATAAACTGTGAACCCTTCCAATGTAGCACAACTTTAACAGAAAACAGATACTGGCTTCCATTGTTTGACGTGCAAAGCAAATTTTGCCAGCTTTGGACCAAGAACACCAGCACATTTTAAACTCTGTGTGCCAGCACTTATCCATCGCTTCAGCTTTTCCATGCAGACTCGTGCCATTTGGCTGCAGTGACACTTGGAACGCTGTGAAGAAAGAGGGGAAAAAATAAAACAGGCATGGCTGTTAACCAGTCGTGGGCCATGTTTTGGGCATTAAGAATAAAGTTGGCATTCTCTACATTTCAATGCAAGGGACAGAGCTCCCGAACCTGAACCTAGCTGCTACATGCGGACAAGAGACGTTTTGCAGCCCGAGGAAAGCTGAGCATTTTGAGGAGTTTGTATTCTGTTCACATTGAGATGAAGATTTCCGCGCCACATAATTTCTTCAGCCTTTTAAAGCCTCATCATTTAAAAACGAGGTCGAGGCATCTGCAAATAATCCCGGGCTTGATTTGAATCCAAAGTTGCCTTTGAAATATACTGACTTCAGCAGTAAAAATATATATATCTCTTTAAGTGTTGTAGGCAGGGCCAATAATAACCATCCTCTAGACCTCTACAACAGTAAGTTGGCATCCTACGGACCACACAAAAATATTGGGCTCTGAATCGATGTAGTTAATTGCTTTTACTTACCTCAACAATTAGACATGCTTTGGGAAACGTGAAAAATGAATTTTCACTGAGCGTTGAAACAGAAAGTGAATAAAACTACTTGGCCTTGTATTAACACACCCACTCAGGACATTACCACAGCCAGAGCAGAGTTAGCATCGAGCTTCTAGTGAGTGGACTGCACTGTATTACACTCTATTATTCATTTCACTATTAACCATGGCAATCTATTAAGTGGGACATCTGCTGATGGTTTGTATGGACACTGATTAGCATTAATGTGCATAAACGTAAGGCAGCAGAATCAATTGCAGTGTATCTTTGCTACCCTGTGTTCATACTAACGAGTGACGACGCAACAAGTGACATGACGTGGAACCATGATTCCAGCCTCGGTGTGTAGTCATTTCAATTTGGATTCAAATCTATTTAATGCAAATGAGTTCTGATCCGTTAAACAGGCGAATCCAAACGGCCCGTGCCAGTATGTTCAATGGAGCAGTTTCTCTGGCTTTGGTTGTGTGCGCGCACGTGTGTGGGTGTACCCTCCTCACATATTCACTTTCTATGGCATTGACTTTTTATTTAAAGAGGATTTAGTGCAAAAATATTTTTTTTTAAACCAAAAAACTCCACCATCATAGGAGTCAGTCCTTCCAGGATTTTACAATCATAGAAATGAATGCAAAATCTAGCAGACTCCGTAATATTCGGAGGAGCTTGCGATTTTTTTTAAATTGGCCTAGATTTTCCGCAGATCACCCAAAGCACTCTGATTCGCACAAAAGTCTCCTTTACCAACAAACATCACTGCACACGACCGTGCAAAACAATTCTATGCAATCATGATTTTGCCAATTCATGTAGTTTTTCCCCCCACAAAAGAAACCAACATACATATGAGTAGCCTGGGTGGCTGGGATAAACAGAATTTGTATCAGTTCATATATATATATTATTTTATTTGTAGTTTCCTGGTAGATGAGTAGTTTCAGTAACCAGAGAAAGAAAACCCCATGTCCGTTTTCATTTGTTATGAATGCTTCAGAATCCCAATGCCTGCTGCGCTACACTCACCGGCCGAGGCGCGATCTGGTGGTGCTTACTAGATGGCTTAATTAGTGCAAACGGGTGACGGGCAATCTTTTGAGAACCGGGAACATGCAGCTATGTGAAAACACTGACCAGACTGAGCTCAAAAAAAAAAAAAAAACCGTCAGCACAACCCATACAGTATGTAACATCTTACATTTAACCACATGATGTGTCCGTGTGAACGCAGACTCAGCCTATTAATCCAATATCAGATACACATTTAGTCCATTAGGTCAGTGTAAAAGTCTGTGAGGATGCTTTCCAGTTTCCATTTAACACACACACACACACGTCTACTACTTTGGCCTGAATCCTGTTAGCCTTAACATAAGTGCACTGGCTTTATTTGCACGGGATGACGAAACTTTCACAGCCGTTCCTGTCTGGTTCTCCCTACCAAGCCTTCTATTGAAATCTACTTTCAAGCTGATGCATATTCCTGATATTGATATTAAAGCTTATCTTTACAGTTTGATTAATATAGATTTATGTTAGGGTATATTATTGTGAAAAAAATCTCTATCAAATATATAGATTTGTTTTTGTTTACCATTCCCAGTGTCATAAAGCTTAAACAGTGCATGCGTGCTTTCTGTGTTGCCTCATTTATGTGTATCCTTAACAAGCACAAACACACTTATAGTTTCCTCTGTACAGGTTCAATATTTTGATGTATCAAATGAAAGATTTTCTATGTAAAGTGTGTGTTTTATTTCCTATCAGGACTCTAGGAATTGTGTTTAACATCCCCCCAGTGTAAGGCTTTAGAAGTGACGCGGAGGCCGTATCCTGGTTGGTTTGGAAATGAACTCTAGTGAACTGTGTTGGCATTATTGCTGGACAATTCTGGGGAAAGTTGTAAACACCATGATGCAGAGACAACACTGGATGTGTCTAGGGCAGAGGTGGCTCAGTAGTTAGTTATTGATGGGGAAGTAGCGAGTTTCAGTTCTTGAGGTTTTTAGGAATACTCTTATTCTCCCGGACACTCTTCTGTTCTTCGTCCCATGACCTGGGAAGTGATCAGAGGGACAGACATCAGCTCTGAGGATAGAGTAGACTCTCACACTGAGAATACACTCACTCATTTCTGTCTCAATTCGCTTTGGATAAAAGCTTCAGGCAAATGAGCAAATGTAAATACGCGGGTGCTTTCTATGGTCAAGCTTGTGCTATGAATTCTCCAGCGCAGCAAAAAGACTGACACGCAATAAAAAACAACTACAGGATGTGCTGTTCTAGGAAAAATAAAGTTGATTATATTCCCATAACAGCATGGCGCAATGTATTTATTCTTCTCAGAACAGGATTTAAAAAAATAAAACAAATAAATAACGACGTGCCAACATTTTAGCGATTTGTAGTTCAATTTAACGTTGGACGTACATCAATGAACTTGTTATAAATATAAAATCTCTCTTTTCCCTCTCGAAGTTAATAAGATAAGAACAGCACAGCTTGTCATGTGACCAAATAACTAAAGCATAACTCACTGCACATAAGAAAGATGTCTCCTTCACCACATAACCAATCATTTTTGTTGGTTCAATAAGTTTTTTTTTTTTGTTTATTATAGGTTTAGATTGTGTGTTGCATCCAACATACAAGTCCTTAAAGAAACATCGTATAAGAGCGAGTGTGTGAACATGAGATTTGTATTCCAGTCAGCATTACTGTCAGAGCTGTAATTACAGAATATTAACAAATATTCCTTTCCTCGCATGTCCCAGCTTGTTTACAAGCCAGCCTCTGAGCACATGATCTAGCAGTTCTAGCATTATTCTGATCTGTAACCGCTGAGCCACTGTGAGATAGAATGAGAAGTTGTTGAGTGGGATGAATGAGAGGGTTGTTGGATGTGTTATTAAACATCAGCAAGGTGATACACATGTGTCATAACATTCTGACTAGAGTTCATTCGGTGTGTACCAGCACCTCGTTGTCTGCAGTCAGACGTGCTAGGCTTTATCATCCAGCATGGCTTGTGTAGCAAAACATCTGATCAAGAAGAGTGTGTGAAGCATGGAAAGGAAACAAGGACGTGCTTCAGATAAAAGCATCCTACAAAATTCATGCATGCAAAATCTAGTGTGATGGTGCGTCTCAAAACGATGGCTTTTAACCTTCATCACGGCTCAGTGCTTGTGGAATTCTCAGAAGTAAACTTTATGCCTTGTTGAAACCTCATTACTGTACGTATTACATATTTGTACCTCTGCTTACAGCAATGTGGAGGGAATTCCTCTGTGTGTGTGTGTGTGTGTCAGAGGCGTAGTGAAGGAATTAATTTCTGGGGGATGAGGAAATGTTCTGGAAAGAATCACTGCGTTATCGGTGTGATTATATTTTGGTTGGATGTCAGATAGTAGTAGAAGCAAAGCTTTTCTTTGCATACCCCCGCATGTCAGGAAACTGGGGTCAGAGCGCATGGTCAGCCATAATAGAGCACCCCTGGAGCAGAGAGGGTTAAGGGCCCTCCCAACAGTGGCAGCTTGGCAGTGCTGGGGCTTGAACCCCCAACCTTCTGGTCAGTAACCCAGAGCTTTAACCACCAAGCCACCACTGCCCCACAATAATGTTAAAATATAGGAAATAAAATACTTTAATGAATGCACTTTAATACTCAAAATGATTCAAATAACATGCTAGAGAAAGGAATAGAATAATAATAATAATAATAATAATATCTTACCTTCTCACATCTTAGCTAAAAAACATCTGTTGGAAACTTCAAGATCCTCTCTTATTTTAATCATAACTACATTTGGAACAGTCATAAAATATTTCAACCCCCTCTCCTAGATATGACTCTGGTGTGCATTCATTCTACAAACCGCGTCACAATTCTGGCCACACACTCACACACGGCTGTTTCTATGGAACAACAAGAATGCGACTTCTCATTTTCCAAATGCCGATCAGGACAATGAAACTGCATGCCTGTTTTGACTTGATTCCAAGCGTGACTTTAGAGCTTCCTTTTTAGTGTCTCATGCCGTTTACGCTGTTGTGCCAATCTAAAACGAAACAGAAAACCATTAAGATTGATGAGAAACAGCATTTGATTATGACGACGTTGTGTCAAATCCATTCAGTTTGCATTTGACAGAAAGTGTCTTTAGTGTAGTCAGTGCTAATGTTTTGTCTTGAATGCTTTTGTTTTGTGTAATGGCCTGATATGATGTGTGATGATAAACTCTTAAAAACAAAGATCATGAGAAATGTATGTATATTATATTCTGCTTTTGTGTACGATATAAGCTGGTTTATTATTCATCTGGTCATATTCTTGTGAAATAAAGTTATTTTATCACAGTTTGGTCCTCCTGTAATTGATGGTGTGATCTGGTTAAACACATTAGCAACACAACGTTGTAGATTAACACTGCAGAATTATATGATACAGTGCCTTGCGAAAGTATTCGGCCCCCTTGAACTGTTCGACCTTTTGCCATGTTTCAGGCCTCAAACATAAAGATTCAACAACAGGTGGGACACAATCATGAAGTGGAACGAAATTTATTGGATATTTCAAACTTTTTCAACAAATAAAA
>JAFFST010046411.1:38543-62951 GCA_022414735.1 Noturus placidus | reverse complement strand
GGGGTTTTGGGGGGGGGGGGGATTAATCAAGTGTAAATGAACCACATGTATCTTGTGAGAGGTATGTTACTGGGGTTAAAAGTTTGATTCTGTATGGAGTTATGAAAATGAATCATATGTAATTAAATCACATGTACATGAATCATAAGTAAATTGATCATATGTAAATTGTTATCGGGGTAAAAAAAAAAATCTTGATTCTGTATTGATATATCTTGTTGTATCAATAAAAATTGTTATAACAAAAAAAAAAAATAGGTAACTTTATGTATATAGTTAATGACTGTAGCCTTCTGGGTACAAATGTGTCAAATAAAGGGGTTGTTTGGGGATTTTAAACACTGTGTACACTTACTGGTTGTGGTGTGAACATTAGACTTCAACACGATACGATACAATTTTGATTCTTAACACAACAATTCGATATTTGACAACACTACTGAATCTGCTGCAATACTATGTGATTTCTGTTCTTGATGCAACAGTTTGATATTGAACAATCCCACTGACACTGCGACAGTATGATATGGTAATATACAATATGGTATGATACAATTTAGTAGCCTCCGATCTGTATTTAAATATCAGACTTACAGGCAAATCTCCTTGCTAGGCTGTTTAGACATCCGTTTAAAAATACAAATTCAGAAATTAAATTTATGACCGTTACTTCAGTTCACTTAAATCTTTGCCTTTTATATAGATCCAAATTGTCGCTGTATTAGACATTTGATCAAATATTACAGTGTCCCAAATCACAGAGCATGATGGCTCAATGAGTAGTTTGATGAGGTTGAAAATAAAGTAAACCATACGCTATGGCCTTCACAGTCACATGTTTTCAACCTAACTGAACACTGAGAGTGTACATGGGAGTGTAAGCTTCGATTTTGAAGTAACGTGTTAGACACGTTGTGGCTCGTAGACCGTTGGGGCGGTTGTGGCGCAGTTGGTAGAGCGGATTGTCCACTAATCGTAGGGTTGGCGGTTCGATTCCAGGCCCATGTGACTCCACATACCAAAGTGTCCTTGGGCAAGACACTGAACCTCTAGTCCCGATGGCAAGCTAGCACCTTGCATGGCAGCTCTGCTACCATTGGTGTGTGTGTGTGTGTGTGTGTGTGTGTGTGTGTGTGAATGGGTGAATGAGACACAGTTTAAAGCGCTTTGGATAAAAGTGCTATATAAGTGCACCATTTAGACATACTCCTGAGTACACTACAATGTCTTCAATATCAATGCTCTCTCAGGTCTTCCTCATAAAAGATCAGGTTTCCTTTCTCCAGCTGTTGGAAAGCCAGTTTCCCCAGTGCCAGAATACTCTCTCTGGTCTGCTGAGGATCAGGGTCACATTTCTGATGGTACTTCTAGTCCTTGTGTTTGATCTGAAAGATCAGGAAGCAGAGAGCAAAGAGGTCCCCAAGACTCAAATGTTCACACACTTCCTCTCAGAACACCAACTGAGGGAATCTCTTGTGAAAGAATGGTGTTCATACCTGCAGTACAGCTCTGGAGACTTGTAGAATCTGTACCAAGACACAGTGAAACTGTTCTAGCTCATGGTAGCCCAACCTTACAGTTAGTGGTGTAATTTTTTTTTCTTTAATTTGTCTTTGGTATTTCTGCAGCTCTTTAGGGCTGAGGTCAAACCCTCAATGAATACAGCCACCTATATCACCCTTGAGATCCTAGCCTGATACAATCAACCTGATGCATGTACCAAGGCTGTCTTAGGTGGGAGTCAAACCCTGGTCTTTCATATACAAAGTGACAAATAGGGAAAACTCAGGTGTAAGAAATCAGGCCTAATCAGTAGCAGAGTTCAGCATGAGTCTGGAGAGAGGCGCTCCTGCCAACCAGGAGAAGCATGGCAGTCCAGTGAGGAGCTCTTACAAAGCACTATGAACCAGATATTCTGGAGAGGCTCAAAAATGCCATGTGCAGGCTCAGCTTTTCTGAAACAGTAGTTGAGCTAATTATTAATAAGAGGTGGTGACAGAAGACATTTTGTATCTTTTTGTATCTATCTTTATTTTGCAGATGTCTCCCCAACCCCCACACGTAATAAAACAGCTACTCCAGTTTTACCTGCAGATAGTCATGCTGCTTTTATAATCTACGTATTAGATTTCACAAATTACTGTGAAGACCATGATGAATAAACAGCCTTTTATGTTAACCAGGCCAGCCAAACATGTAACACTGAGTAAAGGGAGATTCGAGATTTCATTTCATCATGAAGCAAGCCTGACAGACAGTCAAGCATTTTCAGTGTAAGAGCCTTCAGGCGAAGCTTTACAATCCACACGGACAGCTCATCTATACCAGTGTTTCTCTGAAGCCAGTTTTCTTTAATGATTTAGCCCAGAGCATTCAGAGACCATATAAATCTCATAAGAATAGTTTTCTGAATACAGTAATTCTTTTTCTCAGCTTCAGGTGTGACCTGGACATGACGCTCTCTGGACCATATTCATTATAGATTTTAAAGATGTTTAACATGTTACATAGGTTAAATAATGGATATATATATATATATATATATATATATATATATATATATATATATATATATATATATATATAGAAATTCAACAGGACAATCTTTTTTACTACAAATTTACATGATAGAAGGGAATGATCCATGTTGCCAAACTGGCAATCTCTAGTTAGGAAATATTTCTAGTTTCACAGGGGACAATAACAGATCATAAACATAAGGGCAGGCCTGCTAGGGTTAAAAATATCTTTGTTTGTGGCAAAGCTATCATCAGTGTGCATGACGCATTAAGAACAATTACTCCATGGCTGTGTGAATCTGTGTGATCTCACTGACCAGCTTTACATGACATCATACAGCACTCTCATATAATGGTTTTTCAAGGGTTCTTTAAGGATTTATAGGATAATTAAGAATCATTGGCTTGTAAAGCATTCTAAAACAGGTTTTTCTCTGACAAATACTCAGTTATAAGTTTCTACATAAAATGGTTATTGTTCAACATCTGGATAACCCTTAAGGATTCAACATTTTGTAAGAATGTAGGTTTTTGATGACAGAATAATCTTAGTGCTGTACTACAAAGGATTTCATTGCACTTCAATGTATTCACACCACAACGTTGTTGAATGATCAATTCCGATTGGTCAGATGGTGTTGAGTCCTTTTCTATAAGAGCAGCTCCGACAGTAGTTTCAGCGGTATGAAAATTCACAGGTTTATTAATATGCCTGTTTGAATATGTTAGCAATAACTTATACAGGGACTTGCATGGTAGACACGTCACACAATCAAAGTCTAATAATAATCAAATTGAAAATGTGTAGTCATTTAAGAGAGATATCATTATAATTGTTGATATGGTGACATTTCTGTGAGATGATGTGTATTTAACATTTATTGAAGTAGGCTCCAGTTTCAGTGCTTTGTATCAGTTGGTAAGTTTTCCGTCAGGACAGATGAGTTTGCACTTTTTGGTTTCTCAGTAACATGGCAAGATGTGGTTTTATTCCACTTATTAGCTATAAGAGAAAGAAACAAATAGGAGAAATGACATAGCTGCTATAAGTGAAAACAAGAAAAAAAAGACTGTCTCGTGTCTCATGAGCTACTACATACAGTAAATGTAATTATAAATGGTTCAAAGTATGAAATACAGTTCAGTAATATATTTAAAAATGGTAATGTTGGCAAACTGCTATGGTATAAGAGATACCAGTAACTGGTGTCAGTAACTCTGCTATGCATTCGGTGATATCACACCACCCTGTCACCGATTATTTTCTGTAACAGCATGCCCCTATTCTTTTAATCCTTAGTTATATACACCTGAGATCAAATACAGTGCCCTCCAAAAAAATACTCTGCTCTCACGGAGATCAAACATTTGCAAGCAAAACACAGGTTTATCCAAATCAAATATCTTTGTTAAATATAGATGTGCAACAATGATTAGCACCCTTTTAGTCAATGTTTTGTGTGATCTCCCTTTGCCAAGACAACAGCTCTGAGTCTTCATGAGGTTCTGTGTTGATTTTGATGTTTGTTTTGGATCATTGTCATGCTGGAAGATCCAAACATGACCCATTTTAAGATTTCTGGCAGAGGCAGTCAGGTGTTCATTTAATATCTGATGATTTGACAGAGTCCATGATGCCATGTATCCTAACAAAAAGTCCAGATCCTCTGACAGAAAAACAATCAGTTACAGTCATGAACTGAAGATGCCTGAGTTTGTTTTTGGATGAGAGGCTTTTTTTCTTGAAACCATTCCAAACAATACATTGCATTGAGACAATATAGACAAACATCCAATTCCAGGTTGATTCATGACATTTCCAATTGACTGGCTCTTCTTAAAAAAAAAAAAAAAACACTTCAAATGGACATTTTCAACACTTGTGCTATTTTCTTATAGCTACTTTCCATTTTGTGAAGCTCAACAACCTTTTGCTGCACATCACAGCTATATTCCTTGGTCTTATTATAAATAACTAAGAGAATTTGGCCTAGATGTTACCTCATATTTATACCCCTATGACACCGGAAGTCATAGTTACTTGGTTACATGGGTACTCTTATCATTAGTTACCTAAGTGTACTAAAAAATGTAAAAAAAAAAAATAAAACATAAAAATCAAAATCAATGGGAATATACTTCAAATATACTTTCTCATATGAAATCATATGGCTGCCAATAATTGTTGCACACCTATATTTAACAAAGGCATATATATTCCTTGACAACCCTGTGTTTTGTTTAGCAATTGTTTGATATCCATGAGAGCAGAGTATTTTTGTGAATTTAAAAAAAAAAAAAAAAAAAAGGGTTAAAAAATATAGATAATTTTTCACAGCCTTCTTTGCTCATATTTACCAAGGGTGCCAATATTAGTGGAGGACACTGTATACTGTATATACGTATGCACTAGTGGGAAACAGGATTTAGGCTCATAAGTGCAAATTTCTGGTAAAGAGAACACTTGGATTATGTAAGGCCTATCAGTGGTGTGTCACTTCTTTTGTCACTGCCTTTATGTGCTGCTAGAGGCGTGTCACTGTGGAGCACCTTCTGTATTGTCCCTTAGTCTGAACTGTTTGAATGCCAATCAATCAGAATCACATGCCAGATCATTTTGATTAGCTACTGAATGTTGAATGACGGTTTAAAGATGTATGTACTTATCTGTAGTTGTCCTTACACATCACAAAACCCTTTACTTGAGTTTATCAGTAATTTAGCTAATCCCACACAGCAGCAAATCTACAGGATTATAACAAGACATGGATACATACATAGATACATCCATACATTGATACAGTATATCTACATTTAGATTTACAGCATTTTGCAGACATTCATTCACTCATCCAAACGGTAGCCATTTTCCAGAAAATGATTTCTATGTATGAATATTACATGAGATCATTGAACTCATACTTGTTGTTGCATGTTGTTTAAAGGGGAGAAAATCCATACTTTTTAGAAAATTTTCATTAAGAAAACTATTACAATTCTAACATCAAATGACTGAAAAAGGCATATTTAGTATATTAGTAAAAATTAGTTTTACAAAAACGTTAAGGAATTTAAATAATGAATAGTTATCTTATCTTATCTTTATCCACTTTCAACTGTACAGAGTGTGTAAGTGCGCTTCTCTTTTCCGTATTGGCGCAGGAGAATTGCAGGCATTTTGTGTCTGATTACAAAATGAATTGTTTCATTATTGATTATGTCCATTTCGTTATGTCACTTAGAGATCACGCAACTGGCTTGTACCGTGACATTCAATCACTGTGTGAGGACAGAACACAGGTTCTTTTTGCCACTGTGTTTGTTAAACGTGTTCTTTAGACATGATTTTTACACCAAAGGCAATGTTAGAAAGTATATCAAAAATCATATATAAATACAGGGTGTACATATACATACATACATACATACATACATACATACAAACATACAGTGGCATCCACTAATATTGCCACCCTTGGTATATATGAGTAAACAAGACTGAAAATTTGTCTTCATTCTTTAACTTTTATATCTTTTCTTAGATATCACAAAAGTACTCTGCTCTCATGGATATCAAACAATTGCAAACAAAACACAGGTTTATCAAAAAAATATCTTTGTTAAATATAGGTGTGCAACAATTATTGGCACCCCTATGAATTCATATGAGGAAAATACATTTGAAGTATACTCACATTGACATTTTAAATTTCGTTTAGTACACATGGGTGACTAGGAACAGGAAATTGTTCAACCATGACTTCCTGTTTCTCAGGGGAATAAATATTAGGTAAGATAGAAGCCAAAATCCCTTAGCCATTAATAACAATAGCTAAGACTCAGGAATATAGCTGTGATGTGCAGCAAAAGGTTGTTGAGCTTCACAAAATGGGGCGTGGCTATAAGAAAATAGCACAAGTGTTGAAAATGCCCATTTCCACCATCAGGGCAATAATTAAGACGTTCCAGTCAACTGGAAATGTTTTGAATCAACCTGAAATTGGACGTGTGTCTGTATCGTCTCAACACACTGAAGAGGACGGTTCGAGTGGCCAAAAAATCTCCAAGAATCACAGCTGGATAATTGCAGTAATTAGTTGAGTCTTATGGTAAGAAAGTCTCCAAAACTACAATCTGAAGTCACCTACATCACCACAAGTCATTTGGAAATGTTCCAAGAAAAAGCCTCTACCTTTTAATTAGTTTATAGTTTGAATCTGTGAGCTAGCAGGGTCAATGTAGGTTTGAGAAGCTAATTATCTTACAACATACTGAATCAAGCACATCAGACACGACACTGTTGTCAAACTTATTAACAGATTAAAAAAGACTGGAATTGCTGAAGATAACTGAGAAGTGGATGTCACAAACATCTACTCACTAAAGCCCAAATGAATGTTATGTGAAAGTAGACATGCATTACATATACATCCATCTGACTCAATGTTCACACAAAGACACAAAAATACACAAGAAGATGGATGTCCTCTGACTCACAGCACGCGTACACACACACGCGCACACACACACACACACACACACACACACACACACACACACACACACACACAAACACAGTCAGGCAGCATATAAAGCTCACACACTCCACCTACTCTGTTAGCATGGGTGTGGAGCTGTCAGGCCAGTCATACATTCCCAAGCTGAAAGAACTAGCTGTACTTTCTTCTCCGTCACACACACAAAACACAGCTCCAGTCAAGTCATGAACCAGTATCTCGTCCTGCTTCTTTCAGTCCTCTTGGCAGTTCACTGGAGCCATGGTCAAGACGCTGTAGAGGACGTGATCGTCGCACGTGAGTAGACTTAGTATTTTTGGTAATTATTATTATTTAAGTCACAAGACACAGAAACGAGTCTTGTTTGATGAGTTGTAACAGCAGTTTATGCCATTCTGACTGGGATGACAGTCAAATATTTTGCAAATGTATAGTACAAACAACATGTTGTAATATCTAAAGTATAAACGTAATAAGTTTCTGGTTTAGACATTTTTTAAAAATCCTGTCCCCAATTTATTTTTAGAGAATGTGCAGCCTCTAGGAGATTGGTCTGCAATCAACTCCAATCAAGAAGATGTCCAAAAGGCTGCCAGAAATGCTGTGGAGTACTTTAACATGAAATCCAAGGCAAAGAAGTACTTTAAGTTTGTAGGTGTAACATCTGCACAAACAAAGGTATAGCATCTTTTCTTTTTCTTTGATTTATAATAATAGTTTACATGCACATTGATTCAGGACTCCTGTAGTTTATAAGGACTCTGTATTTTCCTTTACATGCCTCATTAATGTTCACTGCATTGTGTGTATTCACTTTCCAGAGCACTAACATAATAAACTACAAGATCGATGCAATCATAGGACGGACAAAATGCCTAAAAACTGAGCCTGGAGATCTGGACTCCTGTGATGTGGCTCAAAAGGTATTTATTTTGTAGTAAATCCTATGTTTAATGGTATGCTTCTTTTACATTACTTTGTGTATGTAAAAAAAAAAAAAATAATTCAAAGTACAATAATTACAATAACAAATATATTTTATTATATATGTGTATGTATTATATTATTATCAATTATAATTTTTGTATTCTTTTTGTTATTGCTATTTTCTTTTAATTTTTAAGTACTTTTTTCTTTATATATAACTTTATAACCTAGAAATCATTCACATTCTTTACATTGTTTTGCTAATTTATTTTTTATTTTTTTAATTTCCTTTTTTAGCGGCTCAGGTGCAAGTTTGAGGTTCAGTACAACCCAAGGGATGAGCAATTCACGACAGTGAACATGTCTTGCAACAAATAATCCACAGAAAGCATATTACAAATGCATGAAGGAAACGATATAAAGATATACGGACAGGTGACAAATTAAAGGAAAACAACAGTAAGCCATGACGAGCCACCAGAACAGGTTTAATGCTCTTTCCATTGATTCCAGAAGTCTCTGGGACTGAACTGCAGAGAAAAACACTTTTCCAAAAGATATCCCGCATCTGGTGTTTAGATGATGATACTGATGATGATGATGAATGAGAAGAATGAATATCATATGATTTACATCATTGTCATCCTCATCAAACCATTCAGTGAACCCTCGTGCCCTGTATTTGGTGGTGGAATCATGTGGAAAGTGGCCACTCTTATCAGGATGGAAATGTTTCATCAATTGATCAGTTAGAAGAACATTGCATTCATTTGCAGTTACTATTCCCTCTAAGTGGAGTCAAACTATGCCATGCCAACATAAATAAATAAACGTACTCGCAGCATCATAGAACCACCGTATAGCTGTATTTCCTTTCATTTGTCACCTGTCTGTAATAGCTTGTGCCTTTTAGATGTGTTAAAGCAGAACAGCTCCTTTTGGAAGGGCTTTATTATTTTTCATACTAGAAATTAGGAAAATGTTATTGCTATATATTGTATGATCAGAAAACTGAAATAAATACATGCCACAGACAGGCATGACAAACAGGCATGACATTAGTCTCTCCATCATTGAATCAACAAAACAGTTGAGTGCAAAAGTTTCTACACCCTTAAGATTAAACAAAAGGATATATATGTATATATATATTTATATAAATATACAGTGTATATTATAAACTACATACTATAAACTATGCATATTATGACATTAACTGTAAAAACAAAACCCTAACCCTAGGTAAAAAAAAAACAAAAACAAACAAAAAAAAACAACACTATAACAATTCTATTTTGTTGTGACACATTTGTATGCTACCTACTTCAAATCAGAACTTTCTATATATAACTATATAGAAATATAACTGTATATAAATATATGGATTTTACTTAGTTATATTTTGTTGCGATTCTTGCAATGATAGAGTATACACAAACATTTCATTATTAAATTATTGAGATTGTACAACAACAACAATAACATCACCATCATCAGTGTTGGTGATTTCATTTTTAACTTCTTGGGATTTAATTTAATAATATTTTTAACAATAACAACAACAACGATGATGATGATGATGATGATAATATTAATAATAATAATAATAATAATAATAATAATAATAATAATAACTTTGTTGTTGTTATAGAAATATTTTTTTCTTTATTTTCCCAACCAGAAACCATGGGGATTGCAAGCCTTTGCACACAGTCATAAATGTGCATGATAATAAACACATAACATTCAGCTGGAAAGTTGGACTTGGTGACGATGGTAATGATGATGGAGCTTCTGTGGGAGAGTCACTGTGTTCAGCATTTCCCAGAGCAGCAGACCGAGGGCACGACTGCCAAAGCCCTGTGGTACCACCAGCTGGAGCCTCATTACTCATCCACTGCCACGACACTGTTTATCCAGTAGCCTCTGATGATTTTTTCCACCCATGTTCCCTGGTTACTGCTCACTTTGACTAATGTATATTAATTATATTTATAATTAAACCTGGAAAATTTAAATTACAGATAGAAAAATGCATTATATACATTTACATAAACGTAGGGTGTTTTCACATTTGAGTCCTCTTTAAAAGAACTTAACTTAGACCTCTTGAAGTGGACCAAGAGGTGAACCAAATGGAAAATGGCCCAGTTCTCTTTACATTCACACTGTCTCTGTCCCTGAGAGAGGACTCACATCCTTGTTGCCTTTTGGGTCCTAGTCCTCTTGCAATGCTGTGCACCAATATTGTGCAAGATGGCTGACCTTAAACATGTGCTAATTTTCCTGTATTTGTTTTTAAAATGGCAAAAGAAAATATAGAAAAATCTCAAAAAAAAGAAAGAAATCAAAAACAACACAACAAATGATTGCAGAGGACAATGACAAGAAAAATATGCAAATAGATCCCACTGAAGCAGCATTGTTTATCTCTGGGGCTTCACCACATGATGATTACTTCATTGATGATGACAGCTCAGCTCAAAGGTTAGTTTTCTTACGCATATCACATGGTTTGATATCATACCTTTGACGTAAACACTTTACTTTTTTGTGATTTTACCATATGACATGACAGTTTCATATAACCATTTTCTGTTGAATATTTTTAAAGATCCTCTACAACATTTGTTGGATATGTGCAGGGGCTTGTACCAAGAATTTCATCTAACAAATTGTAGACAGGCTGCTTGACATCAGCTGACTGAACACTAGACCGCAGTTTATCTCATGTGGCAATATATTTCCTGTGTTATTTTTTTCACTTTAACTCGGCACTACAAGACGGTCCTGTTAAATCCTCCATCTTCCAGTTTTGCTGAAAATTGAAGAAACAATTTTGAATTTCTGTGGGTGCTTGATAGTTGTTTCTTAATATAGTCCTTCTTCTAAATTTGGAAAAGTGCAGCCGTTCCCTTATCTGTCACTAACATCCCCCTTCCAGCAGAAACAGCCATGTTGAGTATTGCAATTTGTATGGAAAATGGAAAATCAAGTTACTCAGACCACCTCCAAGATGATCTTGGTTTGGTTAGCTATAAAAACGTCTTGAAAAAATGTTCACACATGGGCCAAAAATCCAGTGAACCATGCTTAGACCCTTGAAAAGGACCTAGTGTGAAAACACCCTTAGACAGTCAATATTGCATTTTCTAATAAAACTTCAAAACATAACATAAATCTGCTTTTGGAGCTGTATGGAGGAGAAAAAAAACAAACAATTCCAGTCTTTTAGTCTTCTAGGACTCTTTCTTTCACACAGTCGTCTCTGTCTTTGGTGTCAACTTTGAGTTCAGGCATTGTGTTAGGAGACTGTGCTCTCGCCTGTACCTGTGTGAAGAGCAAATATCTGATTAATAACTCATTCATCATCAGAGTTTGGTTTGACACGTTACTGTAATCTAATTACTTTTTCTGATAACGCAGTAATGAATTACATTTAAAAATGATGAAATTTGATTTCACTTACTGAGGTCATGATATGATAAAATTACAATGATAACAATGATAAATGTTACGTTTCTTGTGTTACAAATTTACTGTTAAGGAAACAATATTATGTAAAATGCATTTGAATATAAATCATGTTTTATATAAATCCCCGAATAATTTCCCTGAATAATAATTCAGTAAAAGAAGACCGTCTGTAATTTGATATCTTCAGTGACCAATCAGACGGGGTTTACAGGAAAATAGTCGTGGAAACACTCGTGTCTTATTGGCTGACAGCACCCAATTCTGCCAAACGCTAGCTCATATGCAGTGTGAGGAAAAATGGATATATGCAGATTTTTTTTTCCATTAAAGGGGTTGAAACTGAAACACTAACATCCTCTGATGCTGAGCAGGAAAACAAGGTGTGTAAATGTCTATATGAGTTCCAGTTTACGTGAACATGATATGTGCAGATCATAAGGAAAAATAATGTACTTCGCATGGCACTGTAGCAGCTAAACCCATACATTGATAGCTTAGCTGTGCCTTCCCTTGGCTAGTGACACGAAACTAGCCTAGTTAGAAAAGTTTTTATTTTATCGGTCTCGTAGATCATGCCATACATTGTGCTCTAAAATTACCGAAAGAACTATGAGTTTCACTTAGTAGTGTATTTTTTAAGGTTTGATAGGTTTTGAAAGTAACATTAAAGTAAAGTAATTAGTAATCTGATACATTTTTTTTTTTTTTACATATAATGTAATCAGAATGTAATATAATGTAATCAGTAGTAATTAGTAATCTGTAGTGGATTCGTTTTTTTTTTTAGTAACTCGAGTAACCCAAAACTATTCATCACAAACCTAATAAATTCACCATGTCATATCATCAAAGCAATATATTTTGTGCTTGCAGAATATACTGCATCAGTCACATGGATAAGGGAATGTACTGTAGTTTCAAAACTCTTTCATTCAAGCATCTTAATTCTGATTGGCTCTGACTGAAGTGCTGGCTCTAATTCAAATGAGAAGTTTATATTAACGAGGTCTTTCTAAAACATTATATTTCTATAGTAACATTTCATAATCTAAACCTAATAATAAACTGAATAAATAAACTTGTTATTTAATTACGAAGACAAGTAATCATTGATATGGTGAAGTTTTCTGTATGGAGGTGTTTATTTAACATTTATCTCCAGTGTCAATGTTCAGTTCATTTCCACCATGGGAAAGATTTTCCCTGTAACATAAAATTATACATTTTTATCTTATTAATTTCAACAAAGAGAAAGTAGAGAGACTATACACAATCATCTCTCAACAGTTCTTCTTTTTTTTTCTGCAAAAAACAATGTTCCACAACATAAAATGTAACTATAAATGGTTAAAAAGTATGATGTCTTTCATTAATATATTGAAAATCATAATCATTAGAAAAATTGCTATGGTATAAGAGGAATAAAACTCTTTGCAATGTGCTGTTATAAGAAAATAATAAACTTTCACACCACACCATCCCATCATTGATGATTTTTCTATAAAAGAATGACCTGTTGTGTTTAATGACTTACAAAAGGTCAATAATTATTTAAAGCGGACCACAGTGGGAGCATAAATACATTTTACAGGTACACTAAATTAATTTCTCTCATGAAATACACCTATTAAAGCTACTCAGGAGTGTCCTGTCCAATGCATTTTTAATTCCCCCATGTTTGAGCTGTATAAATTTCATACATAACCTCAAAGCCAAATTCAAAACATCTATTTCAATGTGTCTTACTTGTTGACAACACGCTGTATCTCTTTGCTCTCCTCCTCTTGTAGCTTCCGCAGGACTCGTTGGAGAATGGGCAGTTCTAAATTCACATACTGTGCTACCTAAAAAAAAGCAGTGATAAGAGTTAGTTTGAGTTTAATAGGTGGGTGCATGGCTTATAAAAATGGACACGGGTGAAGACCACTTACGTCCATGCTAACTTCCTGTTCATCGGTGTCCATGAGGAAGATTCTCATGATGTCCTCGGATGGTCCTTGAAGAAAACGCTCCCAAAGTGGAAGGTCTGAGCTGCTCAGCTTTTTCCTTTCTTTGAAATTTAGACAGTTGTGTTCAGTTGATTAAGTTTTACAAGATTGCCTCATTTATGCTTCAGAGTAGGTCAAGCTAATTTAGTGGGTTTCAATGTAGCAATGAATTAAATATTATTATGTTATACAAGCTGTCAAGATGCTGTATTAGATTGGTACATGACCTAAGTTGGTCCTAACCGACTGATCCACAAAAAAAGTACGTTGGCCTGTTTTTTTGGATTCCCAGTGTTGATTTTGGTGTGTTTCTTTTTAGCACACTTATCCCAGATACTGGGCCAATACTGCTCCGGTAATAAATATCCATCAACATAAATCATGGGACATCATTAACTTGCCAAGACAATTATTTATTTATGAAAGAACCAAACAAAAGTTAATGCGATGCTCACTTGGCTTCATCAGAGAATGATGTAATACAAAGCTGCTCTTATCAGTTACATATTCAAGAATAACTCAGGAAGTATCAGGAAGTATGTGCTTGATAGATAAGAGTTTTTATCACCCAACCATTACTAAGTTCCTCCAAACTAATATAAGCACAACTGAGAGGAAACTGTGGTTGCTGATAAGTGGACTTGGTTTGTGTGATAAAGAAGAAGAAATGACATTCAGGCATCCAGAGGTAACACGGTGGTTATTTTTCATGGTGGTTAAATTAATATATCGAGGCCACAAGTTAAACTTCAACTACTACAAAATGATAATAAAATAGCAAAAAATAAAATAAAATACTGCATTCATAAAACAAAGGCCAATGATTTGAATCCCCGGACTACATAGGTGCAATTTCTTAGAACACAAACATCTACAAAATAAATTTTGTGAGTTTTCAATGCGGGCATTTCAGACAAGACACGTTTTATTCTAGATTTAGCAACTGGAACATGTGTCTTAGGCAAACAAGTGCTAATAATGGTTCAAACAGAGCTTTCGAATCTACTACAAAGACAATTTAAAGCACACATACCTCCACTTTGATGAATGCAATACAAGGCAAATTCACTGGGATCATTTTCTATCTGAAAACAACAACAACAAAACAGGACTGTGTGTTATTTCATCTCGTAATTGAATTCTCATTGACTACATTAAATTAGAAATGAGAGAATTAATAAAAAATGGATGTGGACATTCCTAAATGCATCTTTCCTAAGGTATACTGGAAAGTATAATGCAAGTTATTTAAGGCATACCTTAAATTTATGTAGGAGCTGGCAGATGACCTCTTGTGTCCTCATTGTGCTGTTTAGGCGGACGTTTGTGGCTGTCCCATAGGATGGCGTAAATATCGATGTCTGAAAAGATATTTAACGTTTGACTTTAGAGGTTTAATCTTCCTTTATGGTTCTAGAATTAGTGCATCATTTAATGCTTTGGGCTTTTTGTTTCATTTGTAAAATGGTATTTTACAAAAACTCAGCTGCATGGAGGATTTTTCCAGAAAAAAAAAAATCATCTGCTTTTTATTAAATGGCGCTGTGTTCTGATGTATTCGATTTGAGAAATGCTAAAATGGACACTGGAGAGTGATCAGCAATGGAGAAAACACTCTTTTAAGAATATGCTACTGGCAGATTTTTCATTACGTGCCACTAGGGGGCCAAACACCAACCTTTCATTTATTCCAGCATAATTCTCTGACCTTATAGTTGTAAAAATGGCCATTAATGGAGAAGCGATGCAGTCTGTTACTCTGCCTCTCCTCTGCCCCCTTGGTCTTCACTCTCTTCTTCACCAGAGCGGCGTCACTCATGGAGCGGAACAGAATGTAGCTCTCTGGGACAGGTTCATGCCGGGACACCCTCAGTGTCTGGCTCTCATACTGCTTGTAGTCTAGATTTGTAGATGAAAATTGAATGTGTCAAACACAGCATTTCACCTGAATTTTATAAAAGGCTGTTATTGCTTTTTTTTTTTCTGCAAGTGCAGAATATAAAAGAATTTACCATTCAAGGCTTTGTATTTATGGGCCATTTCACTCAATTCTATTTAGCTGGTTATGGTTAATAGTAAGTAATTAGTTAAGTCATTTTAAGTAATTTAAGAGTCATCTGCTGCCTACAAGGCTAATAGAAACTGCATGAAAACAGTGACATGCCCCACACTCCAGGTCGTGGAGAGATGTTTAAATAGTCAGCATAGGGGCTCTATGGCTTTTGCCTGTAACCCAACCATCATATCACAATTACGTCAAAGCAATACCATGTAGCCAAGTTAAACACTTATTCATTTGATTTTAATGAAGTACTTATACTGTATATGCTAACAGAACCACGTAGGCCTATTCACTATTTGAGCATTGCCATTGTTTTAATGCTTCTCTTTGATAATCTTAGTATATTTGTAATGAATGTTAGTTTTCTACACGTGAAAATTGTTGTTTTACTTTTTTAAGTTTTAATATTACTTGGGGAAAAAGGATATTCTTTTTTCCTGCTGATTGTCATTTTTTTCTTGTCAAATGTGTGAGCGGCATTTCTGCTTTAGACCATTTAAAGCAAGCATCCTTGTTTGGCATATATATTTCCTGAACATATTTACTTAATAAATATCTATTTAGTACCTAAAATAAGCGTTTTGCCTTTAACCTAATTTAATTTTCACAGTTTTTACTTATTAGTGCTGCATCCAAGATGTTAGTTATTAGATGTTTATGCTTTACTTTTTTTGCTGTGTGGACTAAGGTGTGGACTAAAAACAAACAAACACACAAACAAACAAACAAACAAACAAAAATATAACCTCATTACCCTCAGACATCCTTTTCCCCCACAAAACCTTATACCAGAACTAGGCCAATTTGTCATAAAAACCATGACCTTGGCACCCCGATTGTGAGTTAGGTGGGCATGAGCAGCATTGTTTAGACTGAGGGTGCAGTTTTCCAAAAACTCAAAAAATCTAACCGAAGTCTGAAATAAAGACACTAGTCAGGTCCACTACATGACAAAAACGTTCTTCATTATCCATCCATCCATTTTCCATACCACTTATCCTACACAGGGTCACAGGGAGCCTGGAGCATATCCCATGGGACTCGGGGTACAAATCAGGGGAAACTCTGGATGGGGTGCCAACCAATCTCAGGGCACAATCATACACACATTGACACACCCATTCACACTCTACAGACAATTTGGAAACGCCAATCAGACTACAACTCGTGTTTTTGGACTGCTGGAGGAGAAAACCGGAGAACCCGGAATAAACCCCCAAACCTGGGAAGAATAGTTCTTCATTATTATTATTATTATTATTATTATTATTATTATTATTATTATCCATCCATCCATCCATCTTCAACCGCTTACTCCTTCTCAGGGTCACGGGGAACCTGGAGCCTATCCCAGGGAGCATCGGGCACAAGGCGGGGCACACCCTGGACAGGGTGCCAGCCCATCGCAGGGCACAATCACATACACGCTCACACTCACATTCATACACTATGGACTAAGAGGATAACATGGCAACATAATGTGTCCGACATAAATGTATGTGCATAAATATGATAATATTTTACATGAAAATGGGATTTAACCTGAAGCACAACTGTTGGCAGTCTCTGAACCATCTTGGATGGTTTCTTCTAGTTCATCAATGTGATAGAGATTTTCAAATTCTCCCCATCTGGTCATACCCCTAACAAAACACACAAACATACAAAAGCTTTCATATTATTGATCAAAGATAAGTCAAGACAGTTGCATAAGTTCTATTTGTCTGTATTTAAAGAAATTCTAGTATATTCAAGTAACCTCTTTTTTCCAAGTGGGCTGATGGGATCTGGAGAATATTCCTGAGACTTGGAGCAGTTCCATTCCACTATCTGTTTCTCATCTTGGATTTTGAGGCGGATTGGTCTCTTCATGCCCCAAGAGACAACCAGGAATCCATCGAGAGTCACCTCACCAGCAGGGTTCTGCAGGAACATAGCGTGTCCCATTAACAGATTGTTAAGGTTAGGAGATGGAGTAGCACAGTCTATAGTGCTAAGGGTATTCCTTTTGTTTTTAGCGTCTTTCTTTCTAGGAAGTTTCCAGGGCTTTCCCAGGACATTTTTCACATCTTATGGAAAACATTCTGCTTTTTTCCTCTCTCTTTTACAGAGTGCAGTGAGTCCGTGCTTTTGGAAGCCTCCTTGTGGTTTAAAAGAAACATGAAATGTACCCAAGTTAGAGATGTGGCATAGGATGATTATTATGAAGTGCACATGACGAAAATAAACGGACAAATGAGAGAAGAAAAAGAGAGAATTGTAGAAATGAGCACAAACACTGATCAGGAAAAAAAATGCTAATGAATGCATGTAGCAATTTGTCTATATATTTACTCCCACTATTAGGCTTGTTTTGTGGCTAACAACATACCCTGCTTGAAAAAAAAAATAGAAATCATTACAGAAATTCTAATGGTGTCCACTACAAATACTATTAAACCCATTTAACAATGTGGTGTGCTTTGGGTCATTTTCTGTAAGGGTTTAATGGTTTTTATTGGTTTTCACTAGACATAAACATGCCACCAACAGAACCCAACACATTACCCACAAGGACCATTATAGTTTCCATTAAAACCAATACAATTCCAATTATATCCATTAAACCCATTAGTAATGGTTTCTTTTGATCTTTTCAGCATGGTAGTCTCTAGGATAAGACAATGTTGTTAGGTTAAGCTTTAGATACTTTATATAGCTAGTAAACATTAGCACATTTTTGTAATCTAAACCATGTAAAAAAAACAAACAAACAAACAAACAAACAAAAAACACACGCATAAAAAATACCCCACAATGCTACATTCTGATGTTAGCTTGTGAGTTGCAGTGATTCTATGCCTGCTTGTATTGTCCTGTAAAGAAGACTTTTGGGTGTCAGTAGGTCCAGCTGAAAGCATTCTGGTATAATTCATTGCTATAAACATAGTATACAGCTATATGGCTTTTTGGGGCGGCTGTGGCTCAGTTGGTAGAGTGGGTTGTCCACTAATCCACTAACCGTGGGGTTGGCGGTTCGAATCCCGGCCCGGGTGATCCCATGCCGAAGTGTCCTTGGGCAAGACACTGAACCCTAAGTTGCCCCCAATGGCAAGCTAGCACCTTGCATGGAAGCTCTGCTACCATTGGTGTATGAATGTGCTCTCATTAGTAAGTCGCTTGTAAATGTAAAAATGTAAAAATGATATTTCTGTAAAGCTGCTTTGAGACAATGTACCATTGTAAAAAGCGCTATACAAATTGATAAATTAATTAATTAATTGATTTTTCAGTTCTGCCTAAAAATATCAGCTAAGCTTAGAAGCTCGCTATCACAACATTACATTCTGCATTAAGCAACCAGTGCCACGTTATGATGAGCAAAAAGTTTGGTTAATAATTACTTCCTCTGAAATATAGCTGGATATTTCAGAATGTGCTTCCCTATTTGAACATACTGCATACCAGACATCAGTCGAGAAGAAAACAAGTCAAATAGACAATCTCAGTTACTTAATAACTAAACAGTTTGCAGGACCTCAGCTCAATAGTTTACAGGTATATTTTCAAGACAAGTGGTTCGAGTCTGGTAATCTCCCCTTCCCCCCTTTAGCCATTTTATCTTAATGGTCAGATAGTGGTATCTAAAATACTGTAAGCTCCTACATCAGCATTATAATTAATGTATTTGTTTCACTGCACAGTTTGTTTCACTGTAGGTAACAGTAGTTTCATCCAGCTATCCATGCCTTGCAAATCAGATAAGCAAGCTGCTGAAATGTAAAAGTAAAAATGTATTAGATAAATGATGTGTAGATAAACATCACTTGCTCTGCAACATTCTGTGCATAGCACATCAGTTTAGCAATATACAGTTCTAATGTTCTTTCCTTTCAAAAGCTTTAGAGCTACACTGCATTATACAAATTCCCTGACATTTAGCCAGGATCAATATTTCCACAATGCAGAAAACATGAATGGAATCAGACAGAAATCTTGTAAGATGTAAGAGAGAAAGAAAGAAAGAAAAAAACACTGTCATGCAACACAACTTGCGAAGGGTTTAGCACTTACACATCAGTAAACATGTGGTTACTGAGCAACAAGGAACATACAACACAGCATGAAATAGAAAATTAAGTTTAGCATCGAGCAGAAACTATAAATCCTGCAGTGATAATTCCAAATAAGATAAGTCAGTTATTCTGTAAGGACATATATAATAAGTTTATTACGTGCTAGGCAGAAGGAGAATAGTGAAGACTGCTTATTAATGTTTATTTTTTATTCTTGGATGCACTTATAATGCTAACTAATGTTGTTGTTGTTGTTTTTTTTTTTTTTTTTTTTTTACATTTAGTTAAATCAAAGACAAATTTATTAATATTGAACATTTAATACCACACAAGTTTTGACCATAGTGCTGCACATCATTCATAATCAAAAACGCATTAAAATAGAGCATCAAATATATTACTATAAGAAAACAAACCAGATATAACTATGACCAGAGAACAAGCAGCTAGACAGGGTAGATTATAAGTAAGCCCAAGAGAAGAAATTAGTTTGGTTTTTAATCGTGACTTCGGAACAACTGAGAGGGGGATCTGAGCGAATGTGCGGTAGAGCGAAAGCAGAGAAGAGCTGAAATATATATGGGCGAGACCATGCAATGCTTAAAAACAAACAATAGAATCTTGAAATCGATTCTGTATTTCACTGGTAACCAGTGGAGTGAGGTTAAGATGGGTGTGATGTGCTATCTCTTTTTGGTCCCAGTCAAAAAGCAAGCTGCAGCATTCTGTACAAGTTGCAAGCATGAGAGCAGGCAGGGCATTGCAGTAATTAAGCCTTGAAGAAATAAAACCATGAATAACAGTGTCAAGATCTTTAAATGTGAGAAAAGATTTTAACTTGTGAAGTCCAATAAGCTGGAAAAAACTAGCTCTGGTAACTGAATTTATTCGTTTGTCAAACTTTAAATCCAAATCGAAGATCACCTCCAAATCTTTGACCTGGGTAAGGATGTTGATCTTGTAGGGGGCCCAGACTACAGATAAGACTTTCTATCAAATGTGAAGGACCAAACAGGATTGGCTTCAGTCTTTTTCTCATTTAGCTGAAGGAAATTTTCATCCATCCAGCCTTTTAAGTCCCTTAGACAGTCTAAAAGCGGAGTCAACAATTTTATTTATTTATTTTATTTTTTTAACAGATTTTAACGGGAAGTAAAGCTGTTGATCAGATAACAATGGTAGAAAACCTTGTGACGTTCAAAAATGGAGCAAAGAGGGTGTAAGTGTACAGAAAATAAAATCAGACCCAGTATGGATCCTTGTGGCACTCCACAGGTAATGGGGACTGTGGTTGATTCGCATGTTCTAATTTCCACTGAAAAACGCCTATATGTAAGATATGATAGAAACCACTCTAGTGCAGCATCATGAATACCGACCTCTTGTTTTAATCTATTTAGAAGGATATGATAATCAATTATGTCAAAAGCAGCTCTTAAGTCGAACAGTACAAGGATGGCACCGTTTCAAGAATCTACAGTTAATAAAAGGTCACTACTTTTAGGAGGGCAGACTTTGTACTGTGTTTAGCTAAAAAGTCTGATTAAAGGGGGTCCAATATATTATTACTAACTAAGTAAGGTGAAAGCTGACATAGATTAACTTTCTCCAATCGATAAAATGGCAATTCTGACTACAATGCCTGCAGTTTTTGGGATCAGTTTGGTCAAGGTCTGTTTTTTAAGCAGTGTCGGGACTATGGCATGTTTAAAGCATGATGGAACAGTGCTATTTTATAGGCAGCTATTAATGATTGAGAGTACAGTAGGAGAAACAGTGTCCAGTATGTCTACGAACAACTTATTAGGAGTAGCATCAAGAGAGCAGGTACTTGGTTTCCTATGGGAAATAATGTCTAACAGATCAGAAAGAGATATGGGCTGAAATGTAGGAAACTGAGAAGAACAAGTGGTTGAAATGTATGAAATTTGACCTGTAACAGGTGATCTGATATGAGTGATTTTATATATAAAGAAGCTACAAAACTTCTCACAAGACTCCAAACTTGGATCAGGACTTACTGCTGTGAGAGGGTTTAACAGAGTTTAAAGTGGAGAAAAAAAACTTTGGCTTATGGGAATTAAAAAAAAATAATAATAAAAACGTTAGAGAAGTTTTTGGACCTTTGCAAAGAAACAGCTTCCTGGTATTCAAACAGCTATTTTTCAGGAGTTGGTATTATACTTGTAGTTTATCCTTTTCCCATTATCTTTCTGCCTTTCTACATTCCCTCCTTAAGGCATGAGTGTCACTATTAAAATGGCGCTGTTTTTTGAGCTTGGCTTTCCTAACTTTAAAGTGGCGTAACAAAAATTTTAAAGGCAATACAAGAGGTCGTAAAATTGTTAACCAACTCTTCGGCTTCCAGACTATGTGATGTCGATACATTATGACTAACTGGAGAAGCTGGAAAAGCACCCATAAACTGTACAACAGTATAGGGGTTAATAAAGCGAGAGAGATGACTCTAATGCTGATTAGCTGGACTATGGCAGTGAAGCATACAATCAACACACAACAGGTCAATAATTAGACAAACAGGCATTGCTTAAATGAATATTACAAACAGGAAAACCTGATGAGGAAACAAGATCGAGTGTTTGACCAAGCTTGTGTGTAGGAGACCTGATACCAATTTGGTAAGATCAAAAGAGTCTATAAATTGTAGAAAATCTCTAACAAGGGGCTTTGAAGGAGAAGGTTAATCAGAGCTAGACACAGCATACGATACAAAGTCTGAAAACTCTTTCAGGAAGTCCTTATTTGATTTAGGTGGTCTGTAAATAAGTGCAAAGGGCAAAGGGCTAGGTAGTTCAACATGACATAATAAAACCTCAAAACTGGCATAAACATCAACTGGTAGAAGCCTGCGTTTGAACGAATCCTTAAAAGCAACAGCAACGCTCTCACCCCGACTAGAGAAATGGTAGAAACATGAAGTAGAAATATGACGTAGTATTGTATTTTCCAAAAAAAAAAAAAAAATCATATTGTTTGATGTTATACAACATTTAGTTCCAGCTGAGCAGTGTTCTGAGACTGCCGATATTTACTATAACCACACTGGGACGTTTCACGGCACTCGTCTGTGTTTGCCTCATAAAAATTCCCCTTCGTAACCGTTACTACAGTAGTGTTAGCAATATCCTCAGCAGTGTTATCGATGTATCAGCAACATCACCAGCAGGCATGGCGAATGATACTTTTCAGAAATACAACTTTTGGCTTAAAATATAAAAGATCATCAGAAGAAGATGAAAAGAAAGAAGGGACACCATTTTATTGGAAGCACCTTTAACAGGAATGTGCAAATCAACGTGAGCTAGCTAGCCAGTTATCTGACAAGCTACTGTATAAAATGACCGTGGCTTCTTCGGGATCGAGTTTGGCTAGCACCACAAAAATAAACAAAACAATACGGCACATACTCAATATTAATTTCTTGTTGTCTAAAAGCAGTATCGCACCCTACAGCGAAATGCCATTTGTCATTTTACAGAGACTTAAACTCTGTCTGTTACAAAGTGCTGACATTGTGACCTCCTTCAGAAAACTTCACTATAGTCAGAATTATATTGACAAGTTTGTCAAGTGTCTATAATACAAGTGTGCAAGTTTCTACTGTAGAAAGGATGAGATATTATAATGAGCACATTCATATATAACCTTCGAGTTGCCTTGCAGAAGATCTCCTGTCCGAGCTGTTGTTACAGAATATTAAATCAACACGTACTGACCAATCAGCATTGAGAATTAAACAGTGCCGTGGGATCAAATAATATAACATTTCTCTGACTTTCTAAAATCAGTGTCTTAATGAAACAAATCATATTTGGGTAACACTTTATAATAATAGTGCATGAACAATCATGCACTAATACCTGAATTAATACTTTAAAGGCATATACTAATCACAAACTAATTAAGAAGCGCTAATGTTTACTACGACGTGAGTCTTATTCATGAATAACGACCAGCTTCAGTACATGTTAGTATATGTTTGTCAGTTAATGTATTAATTAACACATATGAGTCAAACATGCTCTGTAAGAAACATTCTCTGTAAGAAAGAACAGGAATTAATCATGCATAATTAAAAATTGTTTAGATAATTTTCCATATGCATTTGTGTACACAAACATCATTGTATGGCACTGGATTACTTTCATAATTTACATTGATCCTACTTATGGAATGTAAAAATACACATTCAATGACGTTTGTATACACAGCTTCATATGGCAAATTATATAAATAATTCGAAATCATGCATGTTTAATTTATATTTTTTCTTATAGTGCATGTTTCATTTAGTTTACCCCTATGTGGTAAAGAATATATAAATTAACATAACTAACTTAAGCTGGTCATTATTCACGCATGAATTCACAAGTCTCACGTCGTACTTAAGGCTAGCTCTTCATTAGCTCGTGATTAGTACATGCCTTAACTCATCATTAGCTCATATGTAAGTAAGTATTAATTCAGGTATTAGTGCATGATTATTCATGTACTGTTATTGTAAAGTCTTACCCTTATTTGTAACAGTTACCTCATTGACAGTGAGCTGTAGATGAGTCTTGTCTTTCAGAAAGCAGTTGTAGGTGTTTAGTAAAGATAGAAATCTTGTCCTGTGTGTGTAAGGGAGCAGTTACATTATTATATAACTGGTATATATATAAAAAAAAGTCAATAATTAAACTGTTTAGTCACTAACCTTGCAAAAGTTCTTCCATCCCCGGTGTGGACGAGCATGCGTGGCTTAGCCGTAGACATTTCTGAACCCAGATAGTTCTGCCAAAATAAATGTTTTTGTTCTCTTAAAAAAAAATCCAAACCACTCATTTGCTTTATATATATATA
>JAFFST010046411.1:0-28158 GCA_022414735.1 Noturus placidus | reverse complement strand
GTCCATCTGCTTCAGTAAACCATACATGCACAACACTGACAGACAGCGTGGCCGGGCCTCGTACACACACACACACACACACACACACACACACACACACACACACACAGTATGGAAAACTGTCTTGTGAAATACAAAGTGCAAGGATTTTAACATGAAGGTGATGGATAAGTTTTCGGAGTCGGTTTGAAACGCAGCTTTCTTTAAATATGAAGCTTCTTGAAAACATTCCAGTGCTGCAGATCTTCCTGCTGTTGCATCTCAGCCTGATCAGCGGTGTACAGAGAGGTGGGTCAATATGCTTTACGTTACAGCTGAAATCCTCACGGACTGAAACTTATCTTGAGTGAATGACTTTCACAGTTGTTGTTCTGTATAGCAATATATGTCAAGATTCTCTCAATACAACTTTTAAACTGTATCGTGATTGTTCCATGCGCAGTATGAGGAGGATCCAGCACCGGGTGTTGAAGTTATGACACTGCCATGGCATTTGCACCTTTATATAAATCTGCTACTGTGGACAATAATTTCATGACTATGAATAACATCTAGTGGAACATAATAGCAACAGGCAATTATAAAATTAGCGAGCTTATATTTAATCCTTTTTATGTGTTTACTATTAAGTATTTACATAACAAACATATTAATCACAAGGCTTATTAAATTGCACATAAAATGGCTGCATATCACAGTAATGACTGGATGTAAATTCATTCATTTCTGATTTAAGAAACACTTATGTCATATTCCTTGAGCTGAAATGTATTGCCTAGTGATGTGATGCTGGAAAAATCTTATATTTCTTTTTATGGTATTTTTTGAAGACATATTTGATCATTTTGGGACAAATGCATCATGAGGAAATCAAGATTAGAACATTGAATGTGACAGGATCATGCATGGTTTCATGCAAACAAATTTTTAAAAAACGTTTACAAGAACCTTGGGAAGAGTTTTTAAGAGTCCCTACAAAATGAAGGATTATACTTTATGAAGAATATGGATTTTATATCCTGATTTTATAAGCTGTGATTCTCAAGGTGGTGTTCAGGAAGCATTGCCAGAGGATCCATGATTTTCAAATTGAATTACAGTGGTGGGAAAAAAAATACATTCTGGTCCCAATAAATAATGAATAATATTGTACACATTTAAATAATGTTAATAATTTATTAAATACTTTGTTAAATAAATAAGTCCTGAAGTTTTTTTTTTTTTTCTTTCGGTTAAAAGGCTTAAAACCTTTGAGAACCCTTGCTCTAAGGAACCTCTTCTAAATGTTTGACTATTGTGTACTCAGTAGGCTATTAATAAACATCATAATGGTAAAACTATTATGCGTTACATATCATCATTGGAAAGTTGTATTCTAGATGAATGACAAATTGTCTTATGAATACTGAGCAAACGTTTTTTAGAATTTGACAAACTGCTCTGAAAGGTGCTTAGATATACAAGCCATACAGTTGACACTGATATATTACAACCAAATGCCTGCAGTAAAACCATCACATCAATGGAAAATAAATAAATTAATGATCCCTCATCACCTACATAGCAAAGGACATCTATCTTGGACACAGTAAAAGAACAACCAGAGCAATACAGAACAAAACATGAATGATGATGTTGGAGAGAGCATTCTCCGAGAGCAGTATTGGTTTCTAGGGTGTACTTTGGTTTGTAGTCCAGTTGGACCATTCAAGTTACAGATTGTGAAGCTTAAAATTGCGAAAGTTTTTTTTTTTTTTTAGATCTGGTGCTTTGATAGACAGGGGTGAAGTTAGTCTTTGGCTGATGTTCTTCTAAAGTCAGTAACAGCGTGAGGAAGAGGTGACATATCCGCTGATTCTCACATCAGGAACTGCCAGGTTGCGTTCCAGAGCATCGAGACGGAGCAGTCAGCCAGTGCTAATATTTCCACATGAGAAAACTGAGTGGGGAATGAACAAAGTTTGAAGAGTCATGGTGTAAATTACTGAGTTGCTGGCTGAACTTTTCAGGGGATTGACTTACATGCTGTGCAGGGACTAGAACTGGATGAAATAAATTGACCAAAAGGAAAGTGAACTTGGAGAGTGACTTATGTTGGCTAACAAATCAACAGTGGTGAGTGGGTAGTGTTACATCAGAATTTTGCTTGTAGGGTTATGTAAGCATTGGCCACTTTCTTTTAGATTCATATTGGTTCCAGCGGAGTCCTGCATTGATTCCTGTTGATTATTACTAATTTCTTATGGAGTCATATTGATTCCTAGTAGAGTCTAGCAGTAGACCTGTTGATTCCTGATTGACTCATGTTAATTCTGCATGGAGTTATATTTATCCTGGATTATTTCTGGAGGATTTGTGTTTATTCCTGTTGAATGTCTTTAAATACCTTTGATTTGGAGTCAACTTGATTCATGTTTTGATATATTGATTCCATATCAGTTCCAGCCTTTATGTTCATTTCTGATGGACTTATGTTGATTTCGGTTGATGTTTGCTCTTGTTCCAATATACATTCTGAGACTGAAATTGCTAAAACAGACATGGATCTGTCAAGACATATAGCTATGATGTTCAACAAGGACATATAGGTATGATGCTCAGGTGTCCACATATTTTTAGCCATACTTTTAGTATTGTTGCGTTCAACACCATCTTACTTGAGACAGAGTCAAGACAAAGACTGTAGAAAATGAAGTCTGAGTCAAGACTGAGTAGGACAGACAAATGAGACCTAGTCGAATCAACACCACACATGGCTGAGTCCAAGTCAAGTCAGGTCAAGTGGCTTTTACTTTCATTTCAACCATATACAGTTGGTACAGTACACAGTGAAATGAAACAATGTTCCTCCAGGACCATGGTGCTACATAAAACAACAAACTAACCACATGAGACGACACAGAACTAAATAAGGCCTACACATTTCTAGATAAAGTGAATGTGCAAAAGTTTGCAAATAGCACAATACAGTATAATAACTAATAATAACAGAACAATGGGCACAGTACGTGACAGTGTAGAGCTGACCAGTACACAGTTTTAGTGTGGAAGTGTCAGATATAACAGGTAGTGCAAAAAGAATAACAATATAATAAAAAATGTTCTGAATGTAAACATAACATACTATGACATAGTAATCAGCAGATTAACTTATACCATATATGGACATAGCAGTTATTGCGATAGCAGCCAAGAAAAGAGTACAGTGATGACAAGAAATGAAATATGATATTTTCTCAGTCCAAGTCAAGAACGAGACCAGATGTTCAGATTTGTTCATTTTCCGGTTGTGAAATGTATAAATTATTTAGGACACACAGGGGACATGTTGAGTATAGCCCATTCTTCAAGCAAGTGCTGCAGTGTAATCTTTTTTTTTATATCATTACTACATAACGCACACATGGGTGAAGGGTGGAGGTGTTTGGTCAGGGAGTATGCATGAGGTAAATTAAATGGGTTTGCTAGTAAAAACAAAGATTTTTATTTATTAATGTTTTTATTTATTTATTATTATTTTTTTTTTTTACAATAAACAGTATATCATGTATAATGCTTTGCAAATCAAATCACATTTCCTTTGAGTTAAGCACACAGCAAGTAAATAGCATGCATACTAATTAGTATTTGTTTTGACAAAATACAGCTGTGAATTGCAAGTACTTGTGTGATATTATTTTGAACATAAGAGGATGAAGTATTTTGAAACATAGTTACTAGTCTCTGGTGGTGTAAAAAAAAAACGTCTTTGTAGGCTGAGACCGAGACAAGACAGAAATTTTCACCTGAATTTATGACAAGACCAAAACTATTGATTTGTGGTCTTAAGACTGGTCTCAAGTACCACAATACTACAATATAGTGTACTGTATCTGAGCAGCAAGAGTAATGTCTGAAAAAAGCTGCAAGAAAGACAGAAGGATCTATTGTCTGAGCTGCTTCCTCTAGTAGATGAATATCAAAACAAAGCTAGATATATTAGCATACTATACTAGTAGAATGACAGTCAGAAAAGAGAGATTAGCACATGCATCAGAAAACTTTGTGTTCACATGTATCTATTAATGAGCACCGCTTTCAGCCATAAGAATAATCTGCAGCATGTGCTGTATCTTCATGCCTACATACTGACAAGTTAGCATATGGTCTAGCTGCTAAAAAAAAGTTTTCAAATGTATTTACACAAAAGAAGGTATCATGTGACACCCTACTCAGTTCTTTGGTTTGTCCTTCTGAAGGAACCTTTCCTGATGCTTTCTAGTGGAGGTTTATTGATTCTTGTTGGAGCATGCTCTTTGTTAGAATTACCATTCATGGACTAAGACTGTTAAATCAGCAAATTTCCAAAGCAGGACCATTTTAGGAAACTAGAATCCATCAAAAAAGGACTCAACAGATGAATCAATAAAACTCTCTGTTCCCAAATACAATGTGGTTCCTGTTTAACTTTATTTATGCAGGCTTACAGATAAAGCCAAAGTGATGCTAGCAATGATACAGTTGCAGTCAATATTATTCAACTCTCATTGCAAATCAGGTTTATTGTTAACATTTACAGACTTTCAGCCATTTGCTGTGAATTTGAGCTGGAACACAGGAAATACCTGAACTGACTAGGGGTTTGTTGAGTGTACACTACCTGGACAGGGCAGAAAAAGAAAGCTATCAACGGCCACAAGCAGATTTCTGAGAAGGCAGGTTGTGAAAAACCCTCGAGTGACCGCAAAATACTTGCAGCAAGACTTGGTGGCAACAGGTACTGAGGTTCAAGTGAGCACAGTAAGGCGCGTACTAAACATAGAAGGTTTCTATGGCAGATCTCCAAGATGTACACCACTACTGACCCAAAAGCACAAGAAAATCGGCTCAAATTCATATAAATAAACCACAGACGTTTTGGGATTCTGTTCTGTGGAGCGATGAAACAAAACTGGAACTTTTCGGCATGACGGATCAGCGGTATGTCTGGAGGAAGAAGAATGAAGAAAGAACACTCTGTCCACAGCTAAGCATGGTGGTGGCTCAGTGATGCTCTGGGGCTGCTTTGCATCCTCTGGCACTGGAAACCTGTAGCGTGTGTAAGACAAGATGGATAAATTTAAGTATCAGGAAATCCTAGGAGGAAACGTCATGCTGTCTGTGAAGAAGCTGAAGCTTAGGCATTATTTGACCTTCGAACATGACAATGATCCCAATCATACCTCAAATTCCACCAAGACTTGGTTGCAGAAGCAGTCCTGGAAAATTCTATAGGGCCATCACAGTCACCTGACTTAAACCACATAGAAAATCTCTGGTGGGATAGTTTCCAGGAATGTTTCCAGAAGCTGGTGTCTGATTATGCATCTTGTTTGCAGCAGGTCATAACAGTAAAAGGGTACTCTACTAAGTACCCATGAAGGGGTTGAATAATTTTGAGACTGGAGAAATCATTATAAGTTGCATTTTCAGTTGAATTTGTGAAAACCATTTGAAGCTTCGTTATGTTGAACTATTTCAATTGCTTTTGTTTGATTTGTTCATTGTAAACAGCTGAAAGTCTGTAAATTGACAATAAACCTGATTTGCAATGGGGGTTGAATAATTTTGATTGCAACTGCATATAAATCTTGTCATTTGAATTATCAACATGACTTGTTTCGCTTGAGACCCCTTTTGAGGTCATTAGTCTTTAATTTTGCAAAGATCAGTAGTTAGAATTTCAACTATGTTGTTTTGAAAGTTTCATTTCACAACAGCGACATAAGAGCTGTAGCTATTTATGGTCATATTTCTTGTAAATTTGTCCTCCCTTCATAGCTTGATTGATGAGGAACTGTGCTAGCCTTGATTCACTGACTGCTTAGGTTTCGCCACTGTGTGTGACTCATTTGAGATATATTGCCTTTCATGGCCCAGGTCTAGTTAGGCTAAATAAATTGAGAATGCTATTTCTGCAGTTTATGATGCTAATTAATCTTTCTCTTTTTCTGTCTCTCTCACAGCTCCGAAAATCACAACCTTACTTGAGACAGTTGATGCCTTACTGGATCATAATGCTACTTTTATATGTGAGGTCGACTCACACCCTCTAGCAGATATAACATGGATGCGTAATAAATACCCTATACGGTTAGTAAGTCTGTCATAAATTTGCCATCAATTAACACCTCTTATAAGATTTCATCATGTAAAATCTTCTGTTTGCTTCAGACACTATGACTCTCGATACATTATTAGAGAAAATGGCCAAATGTTGATCATTCCCAATGTGAAGGACATAGACAGTGGCGAATATTGCTGCACCGCTGATAATGGGATTGGAGAACCAGCAAAAAGCTGTGGAGCTTTGCAGTTAAAGATGAGTATGTTGTCTATATTGTATCTTTTCTATTCTACAGTATATGTTTTTGTATATTATAAGTAATATTCTAAACATAAACGTCCAAACATAAGTTACAGTCTCTTACATAACCAGAAACCTGATGCTCTCCTGCTATAATGACCTCGAAATAAAGCCATAACCTTGTGGGGAGAGTGCTGGTATTGACGTCATGTCTCGACTACTGCTGTTTGGTTATTTATTTGCTTGGTGGCTCTTATTTAGGGGGATATTTTTATTTTATCCCAGTTTCACAGTAATTGTTTTTGTTTGTACCAGTGTGCAATATTTTCTAACAGATCAAGTTGGTTCTATTTTCCAAAATATAAACAATCTAGTAGCCTAATTTAATTTGACAAGGCAGTTACTGAGGATTCTGTAAAGTAGCCCCATCATATTAATAAACAGGGAAATTGTTTGTCTCACAAGCTTCATATATGATCGCTCTAATTCTGTTTAAATATTAATCAGAATATATTATAAAATCTCTAAATAAGATCACAGAGCCATGCTAATTCTAGTATTTGACTAAGTCAGACTTGCATTTGGGCTTATGCATTAAAACTGGTTTTAGAATATGAGTCTCAAACTGTTCATGATACTGAACAGTAAAGGAGCAGTTTGTCATGAAAAATTACAATTATATTCAAAATAAGCCTTTTCTTCCCTACAACTGACTGCCTTTTAAGTTGTCTTTTAAGAAAAGATTGTGGATATAAGAAGCTGGGGGATTCCACATTCAGTGTGTCATTTGTGTCCCAATGACACTGCATTCACAAATGCACGTAAAATAAAGGGAAATATATTTTACCAACAGCACTTCCATGTTTTGTACTTTTGAATGTCCTAGCCCACTTTAACTAGACTTATTTACAATATCTTATTTTAGCCTTGCTGTGTGAATCTATTTAACATCTCATGCTTGAAACATCCATGTCCATTAGGCATCCATTATAAGAAACAAAAACTGTTAGCTGAACACATTCACCCAATAAAATATTTGGAATAAGTCCACCAGGAAAAAGTTTGCATTATCCAAATTTCATGATGATCATGGTAAAAAAAAAAATAAATAAATAAATAAATAAATAAATAAATACTGTATATATATATTTCCATTATTTTTCTTTATTTTTAATGACATTGTGATATTGGCTAATGAGTTCATTATGAATGTATATACTGAAAGAAAATAATCAATTTTAAAGAATATAGATTATTATGTAAATCATTAGAATGTTCTTAAAGACTTTAGCATGAATGCTAGTTTTCCAAATTTTGGGCATTTGCTAATGCTATACATATTTATTGAATAGTTAAACTGCATGTTTTATCAGCTTGATGTTTCATACAGTTAATAACTCATACATTTAATAATTTTATTTTAAATCACTTACATATGTGATATAAAGTACAATCCTACTACAAAGGTGGGCTCACAACTTTCCTGGAACCTTTATCCCTGAACAATCACTGCCAATTTAAAATAACTTGCACATACAATAAAAACAAAAATTATGAACTGTTAATTTTTAGAGCCCCAGATTAAGAGACATCCTACAAACGTGACACAACTATTGGAGTCAAAGGCGGTGTTGCCATGTGTAACATTAGGATATCCCAAACCAGAAATCTCCTGGCTTAAAGGTGATGATTTGATAAAGGTAAGTGAATATGTTGTGTATATCCAGTGATGAAGAAAATAATAATAATGTTAAAGAAAAAGATCCACTTCTTTTTCTTTTTTTTTTTTTTTTTTAAATCTTAGCATATCATCGTCTTTGGTTTGACTTTCAGGCTGATAGCCGAATATCAATTTTGGAATTCGGCTCCTTAAAAATTCACAATATCAGGAAAGAGGATGCAGGACAATACCGATGTGTGGCTAGGAACAGCTTTGGGATTGCCTATTCAAAACTAGCCACCATTGAAGTACAAGGTAAAATAATGTTGAAAATCACTTGAAATACTGTATATTTATGAGTCTATTTGGACACCAGTTCAGTAACACTTTACTACACTGAAAAAAAGAAAAAAAAAGTTGGCTTAACTTTAAATTTCAAGGAAATATTTTTGGTGGGGTGCACGATGGTTAGTGGTTAGCATGTCTGCCTCACACCTCCAAGGTCCGGGGCTCGAGTTCCGCCAGGGTCATGTGTGTGCGGAGTTTGCATGTTCTCCCCGTGCGTCGGGGTTTTCTCTGGGTACTCTGGTTTCGAAAGACATGCCTGGTAGGCTGATTGGCGTGTCTAAAGTGTCCGTAATGTGTGAGTGTGTATGTGATTGTGCCTTGCGATGGACTGGCACCCTGTTGTTCCGATGCTTCCTGGGATAGGCTCCAGGTTCCCCGTGACCCTGAAAAAGGAGTAAGCGGTAGAGGATGGATGGATGGAAACTTTTTTGTAACTCAAAAAAGCTGTGCAGCAAGTTAAGTCAACTTTTCTTTTTTTTCTTTCTTTGTTTTTTTTTTATTTTTTACAGCGTATACGGTCTTCAAATTAGCATTTATTAATAAATACCTAACTATTTCCTAATGATGAATTCAGACATGCGCTAATCCTTAGCAAATGAGAAAATAATGAAGCTTATACTTTAATAGCCTGAGTTATACTATATGAATAGCCATTAAAAGTGGTAATGGTGAAGTATTAACATCTTAACACATTCTGTTAATTAATTTTATAATGTAGTCTTAATAAAAGTCATATAGATTATGAAGAGTTTGGAAACAATGTAATTTAACCCAATGTATAGGTTAAAATGTATAAAGTTTAGGTTATTTGAGATTCTTTTGGATTTTTGTTTTCCACCACCCATAATTCTAAACTAACCCACAACCCAGGATACCTTAGAAATACAAATGAAATATACATGTTAAAATGTAGCAAGTTCTAAATCTTACTAACACCAGTATTAGCAGGTAGTTGAACAGCATTGTGAGTAATGTAGCCAAAATATAATCAGACCAACATTTGATGACAGACTTATACACCAAAAGTCAACTCAGAATTTAATCATAAAATAAAATCAAAGATAACAGATTGACATATCGACATGCAAGTCATTCAATGTGGATTTTTCTGTATAGAAGTATTTTACCCCTTCCCCCTGTCCTTTTTAATGATGACTGTTTTTTTTTTTCTCAGCTCCAGCTAAAATACTTAAAGTTCCCAAAGAGAGGAAAGTGCAGATTGGAACTGAAGTGGCCTTGGAGTGCAATGCCACTGGAAACCCTGTTCCTTCTATCACTTGGCTAGAAAATGGGAATACAGTAAGCTCGCTTTCCATTATATCACTCAGTATCTTATTTTTCTGCACTATTTTTTCCACAGGCTTCTCTTGCCTCCTTCATATTATTTTTTTATGCCTTCAGAGCCCATTAGGCTTCATCATCTTTGTTCAAGCTCTGGAGATCATCCTAATTGGAATTTAATTCCAGTCATTTGACCAAGGCTTTGAACAAAGTACAGCAAGCTTGAGCAGACTGCCTGACTTTTATTTCCCAACTGTAATGTCCACATGCAGGCCAACAGGAGACCTTGAGCATCTTGCATTCTCCAGTCAATATGAGAATTAACACCACTCCAGCTACATTAATGACTTAAAGACACTATTGTGAGATCACTGATAAAAAAAAAATAAAAATAAAAACAGAATGGCTGATAAAAACAAAGATCATTATGGAGACCTTAGGGAATAAAATATATTAGACCAGAACATGATCACAATCGTGGCTGTGTGGTTTCTCATTAGTGCCTTAAGCTGGTAGAGCAGGCATCACTTTTGTAATTGGATTTGAACTAGATGATGCTTTTGGGAAATTTATGTTTGGTGTATTAAGATCAGCTCATATAACTATAGCACAAGATGAACAAAAGCACAGTTGCTCAAAAGTGTGTAAGGCAGTGGGGCATAATCTGGACTAAGTCTCCAAATATAAAGAAGCTAACTGCTCAACCATTTAGGCAGTTGGGGTTACATACTGTAGATATAGTTAACGAATCCACTGGCTAGTTCTGGTGGTGGAAAAAAAGTATATTATAAATAAACCAGACTAAATGTACTTTGTTAGTTGGAAATACTTCAAACTAGATGAAGCTAGTTGTAGCGTCAAGCTAACACTTTCATATCACTTTATGTGCAGAAGTGTGTGCAAAACTTTTCCTTCCACTCCCAAAGGAACTCTGATCAATTCCACACACTTCCACAATTTTGTTTTTACCCACACACAGTATTTCCACAATACTTACAGTATGTGCAAAATTATTCACAACTATGCAATTTAAACCCCCGCGACAAAGCATGATAAAGCCATTACTAAAGAATGAATGAACGAATTCCAATTTAATCAACATGGCCTTTCATTGTCCCATTATTTTCAAATCTAAATCAGGGCGGCTGTGGCTCAGTCGGTAGAGTGGGTTGTCCACTAGCCACTAATCGTAGGGTTGGCGGTTCGAATTCCGGCCCGGATGACTCCACATGCCGAAGTGTCCTTGGGCAAGACACTGAACCCTAAGTTGCCCCCAATGGCAAGCCAGAGCCTTGCATGGCAGCTCTGCTACCGTTGGTGTGTGAATGGGTGAATGAGACACAGTGTAAAGTGCTTTGGATAAAAGCGCTATATAAATGCGCCAGATTATATATAAATCTGACCAAACCTGCCTAATCCTGTGACTGTCCTGAAACAGTTTTTGGTTTAACTTTGGGGAAAAAATGAATAGTAAATTACTTTTTTAAATCCTGACCAACTAGTAAAAATAAATAGTTGTCCTGAATGAATAATGTTCACAGGATATGAGCTAATACCTTTGACATTCCCATTGGTACACTGGATTCCTGATTCAGTCCTAGTCTATTTATATTTCACGTTCCGCAGGATATTCTCTAAGGCATTAAGATTAAGAGTACCTTGGTGTTGGAGAGGACTTGTGAGGACTGCTGTTGAAGTTGTTCATATTTTTCCTTTGTATCAAGAGCTGCTTGTAGATCAAGTTTAATTGAGAATGTGTTGACATCATTCAGAATTCCCCTATCGAACTGTTATGTTGTAAATGTCTTTTTAGCTCTTGATAAGGAGCTGTGCAGACGGATTGTGGGGTATGTATAGTCAGAGGTCTAAGATGGGGGTATAGTCGGAGGTTTAATGTCAGTGTGCTCTCTTGGCACCGCTGCCCTGTGCAGTTTTATGTTACCAAACATGACCTTGTCCTTCCTTTATTTATGACTGGAGTTCTCATCATTTTTATCTGCCTTCCTTTCCCACAGTAAAATAGAACAGCAATTTTCAAATCCACTGACGAAACATTCATCAAAGCGAAGTGTATAATCAGAGCCTTGTACTGTGTATTATTAAGGGCTTGTAATGGGCCAGAATTTAGGACTATAGAAACAAATGCTTTAGCTGGGTTTGCTTTTTCAGTTCGTCTTTCTTGCAATTATTTTGTAGTATATGGTATTATCTTAGTACTTTAATAAAGAATTAATTCAATGATTGAATGATTAATGAATAATTACATCTAATTGCATAAATAAATGACAACAATTCAATAATTCTGTATTATATGGGTCCATCTAAGTAAATAAATTAAATAATAATTACTAATAATTATATCTAATTAGACAATAATTCAGTTGTAATTGGTAAACAATTAGAAATGTGTGACGAAGGATGCAGTGCTCTGCAAGTTAAAAAAAAAAGATTTTTACTTAGACACTATAATTAGAATAATAATTAGAAATGTTGAAAATAGTACAATAATATTCATATTACTGTGTTATACCAAGTAGTAGCTGAAAGCACAGTCTGAGTCCTTTGCCCTTTGAAATATCTACACAATGCATGCAGTATTATAGGTTGAATGTTTAAAATTACCCCGTGTGGACATGGCAAATCATTAATTTCCCATAGCTGGGAAAAGTGCTTCTAAAAGCAGCCTCTGTGATGAGCAAGTTTCCAATATAGAAGTATGAGTAAAACTCAAAGCTGTCACACAAGCTCACAATGTTCTCTTAAGGTCAGAAGATTTAATTGGCCAAACGATTGATGCTGTGTAGTAATCCATTTACGCTGTGATAAGGCAAGTATATATTGGACTTGAATGTGAAGATAATATATGTACTTTTTTTATTATTATTACTATTATTATTATTATTATTAGTAGTAGTAGTAGTAGTAGTAGTAGTAGTAGTAGTAGTAGTAGTAGTAATGGTAGTAGCAGTAGTAGTAGTAGTAGTAGTAATAGCAGTAGTAGTAGTAGTAGTAGTAGTAATAGTAGTAATAGTAGTAGTAATAGCAGTAGTAGTAGTAGTAGTAGTAGTAGTATGTAGTAGTAGTAGTAGTAATAGCAGTAGTAGTAGTAGTAGAGTAGTAGTAGTAGTAGTAGTAATAGTAGTAGTAGTGATAGTAGTAGTAATAACAGCAGTAGTAGTAGTAGTAGTAGTAATAGTAGTAGTAGTGATAGTAGTAGTAATAGCAGTAGTAGTAGTAGTAGTAGTAGTAGTAGTAGTAGTAGTAATAGCAGTAGTAGTAGTAGTAGTAGTAGTAGTAGTAGTAGTAGTAGTAGTAGTAGTAGTAGTAGTAGTAGTAGTAGTAGTAGTAGTAGTAGTAGTAGTAGTAGTAGTAGTAGTAGTAGTAGTAGTAATAGCAGTAGTAGTAGTAGTAGTAGTAGTAATAGTAGTAGTAGTAATAGTATTAGTAGTAGTATTAGTAGTAGTAATAGTAGTAATAGTAATAGTAGTAGTAGTAGTATTAGTAGTAGTAATAGCAGTAGTAGTAGTAGTAGTAGTAGTAATAGTAGTAGTAGTAATAGTAGTAGTAGTAGTATTAGTAGTAGTAATAGCAGTAGTAGTAGTAGTAGTAGTAGTAGTAGTAGTAGTAGTAGTAGTAGTAGTAGTGGTAGTAGTAGTAGTAGTGTCGTATTTAAAATGACTAGGTTGCTGAATTTCCTCTAGATAGTCACTACAATAATCCTCAATTTACTGATCAAAATGAAGCCACAAACAAGATAGATGAGAGAACCAAAAATCCAGTTTATTGTTCAAAAAAACAACATGAGATCCCCTTGTGAGACGTCCCAAAAGTGATCTGAATCTAAGCACAGATTCAATGCCCTTTTTATACAGTCTTATCTGTAGGTTACGCCTACTTATCTCATTATTTTGGAATCCCAATATGCTTTATTAATGTCTTTGTCTGATTCCCCTTAAATCCAACTTTCCTCAAAATGAAATACGGTTAGAACGAGTTTTTTTTCTCGTTCAGAATTCCCCTTAGAACACATTTTCAGTCACTGGATATCTTTTTATCTCCATGTTTTTCTTTTGGGTATTTAAAACAATTTCCAGGCCTTCACTGCCAGTAATCTGTGCACATCTCATGTAGCAGTAATAGTAGTAGTACTAGTTATAAATAAATTATTATAAGTATGTTGTGGCCATGAGTTACGAAAGTTATGGCAATTAATTGTGAGCCATGACAATATATATGTTGTGGAACCTCATACTTAATATGTGGCCTCCAGTCATTTGGTGGGAACTACGAAAAAAGTCTATTCGCTTTGAGATTTCACTTAAGGTGTCATGGTTAAAGGCTAATGGTATATCCATGTTGCAGCAACATTGACTCCAGTATAAAGTGTGATACTGTATTATCAATCATCTCTTGTTATCTTGCTATCTTCTCAAATTATCCACAATGGTGTAACTCATTATAAAATACAATAGTTGCCACAATTGATGTATTTTAATATCTTGAGAAACTTAAGTCAACCTGAATATAGTACACAATATGGCCAAATGATTGTGGACACCTGATCATCACACCATTTAGATCTTCCCCAAACTTTTAGGCTGTAGCGTTACAATTTCCCTTCATTGGATTTAAGAGGCCTGTTCAAACCTGACAATGCCCCTGTGCAAAAAGCAAGGTCCGGGAAGACATGGTTTGTCAAGGTTGGAATGGAAAAACTTCACTGTCCTTCACAGATCCCTGACCTCAAACCCTCTGAACACCTTTGGGATGAACTGGGACTCCAACATGCCCCAGGCCTCCTAATGCAACATCAGTGCCTGACCTCAAAATGCTCTTGCGACTGAATCCCCACAGCACAAATCCTTACAGACACTCCAAAATCTAGTGTAAAGACTTCCCAAAAGAGTGGAGGTTATTATAATAGCATAGGGGGGCTAAATCTGGAATGGGATGTTCAACAAGCACATATGAGTGTGATGCACATATGGCCATATATGTTGTGTATAATGCCTTATTGAAAAATAACCACCATGTCACGTCAGTAGCGGCGTAGGAATTTTACGTATAAACTGACCAACCTGTGTTCATTTGTTCAATATTTAGTAAACGTAATTTATGGTAATTAATGTAGACATAATTTTGCTCATGAATAGAATAACTATTAGTGAATAAGTTAATGCTGGTGTTGTTATTTAATTTATCTATCTGCTTCTCTGCTGTAGATCACGGGGGCAGCGGTAGAGGAGACGCTGGTTGGGGAAGTGGTTGTGTCCATCCTGCGTGTGGTGGTAAATAAACCGGCTCTTTACACATGCCAGGCCACCAATCAACACAGTGGAGGAGCTAATACTGTCAAATCTACAGCCAGGATCACTGTCTCAGGTGGGTTTATTCATTTATAATCAACACTGACGTGCAGTCACATTCTCGTCTTAACAAATCTGTTCATAATAGTCTGCTTTTCCTCTCAGAATGATTTTTTTTTACGCACAGGCATGTGGTGTAGGCCTTCTGAGATACTAGTGAAGCACAGTCATATTCCTGATTCCTGATTTACTTTATTTTAAATAAGGCTGTGAAATTAAGAATTGATGGTTTCCTGTTATGCGGTTAGCTTGTTAGCTGAATTATTTTTATTTATTTTTTTTGGAGATCATCCTGAGGTAGCATGTGAGTTTTTATTTACTGAGGAGTGTTATTTCAGTCAGACCTTATTTGTTAGCATAGCTTTGAAGACTCTGACATCCCAGGAGGTGAACCCCTCACCTCAGATATATTCATGATTCTAACGTGCTGTGAATGGAAGACAAAGTATTGTATAAACAAATAAAAACCTATAATCTGTTAAACTGTCAGGGATTAAAGAGATGTATTATTTTTTTGTTTTTTTTTTAACTAACCATGCTGACCTTCTGATATAGCATACAATGCAGAATGTTCTTTTTTCAGCACCCCCATTAGCCCATCCAGACCGTCAAAATTCACACCTGCTCTTTCCTTCAGGCCACACACACATTCACACACATTTTGTGGGCCAAGCACACCACAAGAAACATGGTCTGCATTACAGAGTGGCTGCATTATTCTGTGTCATGGCCAAGAAACTGCTTAACCTTCTCTTTCTTCTTCGGGTTTGTCCTGATGCCGATTTCTGGATCCTGTGATTTTCCAATAGAATGGAGGTAAGAATCTTTCCACAGTAAAAAAATAAAATAATAAAAAAAAACCCACAATGATCCAATAACTACAAATTCATGGTCTATGCTGTGCTTGGGTTGAGTTTGCATGTAATTCATTCAGCATTTGAACATTTGATGTTGGTCTTTTACTCCATATACCTTGCAGAATTTGAGTGAATACCTATTAGTCCTCACAAAGTTTTAGTCCTTCCTAATCTTTTGCTGGATCCTCTTATAATCCACATGAGTTAGTGTTGGATCTGGCTATAATTCTGATATATGATCCTGATAAGGAAACAATGAATTCCATCCAGTGTAGAAATAATAATTTAAAAAAAAAAAACCTTCCAGCATGCATTGAGTTTCCTCTTCATGAATTCTGACAGTGTATTTAATTTAAGTGGGTGGTTTGCTACTGGACAACTGGAGTATATGGCCTGGATAAGGGTTGATGTAAGCATATACATAAGCAGCCTGTAATGTATTATTCTAACCCACCCATACCACATGTTCTGAATTAAATGTGAGCCACAGTAAATGCTCTGTCAGGTTTAACACTACATGGTGCAGATTTGACATCTGGGCATGATTAGATGAAAGTTAAATTGAGTAAAATAGTCATGTGCCTTGGGCTTTGTTCTTGAATATGTGGAGAGTAATACTGGATAAAATAGTCATTCTTTGTTCATTGTTCATGTCAAATGTTGTTTTTGTATTTGCAGACTCAAGTGAGTGAAGGTTCTTAAGATTATTGTGTAGAATTTAGGAGAATGGGAAACATACTTATGTAAAAAAAAATATTTTAATTAACATCAAATAATAGTATAAGGAATAAAATATTCTAACCAGATGTTCTAATTTTTACAGTTGTAATTTCTGAATCTGATTCAAATCTGATCTGTAATTCAAATCACAGGTTTATACTGATGCACTTGTTCTAAAAATGATGATTTCTATAGCAATTTACACAGGAACTTGTACGCTGGACACTCCACATTCATTAAAAAAATAATAAATGTGTTTTATTTTTTATCAGTTTTGAAAGGAGTCTTCAGTGGCAGTGTTTTGTAACTGTCAGAGACAAAGCAACTGTAACTTTCAGTGAGAAAGTTTGAGAGAAGTGAGAGAATGACTGCTTATAGCTGCTATAATGAAAGTGATTACAGGAAGAAAATTCTTCCACAACATTTTCAAAACAAGTTTGATCCACAACCAATGGTTTTATATATATATATATATACATATATATATATATATATATATATATAATATGTCTAATGTTTAATAGATGTAGTAAATGTTTTGAGCGTTCTGTTAAAGGATATATAGTGTCACTGGAGAAAGCCCAAAAAGTGCTCCAGTGAGCACACACTCAACTCAACTAAGTGCTTGGTTACTTTTTGTAATGTCTCTTTGCACACTCTTTCAAAATTGGTAATGATACTATTGTTCATCATGTCCTCTTCTTTCCCCAGGCTGTACAAAGGTAGTGCAGGTTACTGTAGTATGTACCGGGGTGAAGTGTGCCGTGGGCTGTTGCGACGTTCAGCACTTGTCTTCTTTAACTCTTCTCTGCCGGACCCGGAGCAGGCGCAGGAATTCCTGGCGCATGGAGGCTGGGCTGAGCTGGAGGGAACAAGCCCAATGTGCCAGCCTGCAGCTCGCTCACTGCTCTGCCATGCTGCCTTCCAGGACTGCAGCCCATCAGACCTCGGGCCTGCACCCAAACCTGTCTGCAGGTACACAACTGAATCACTCGGATATTCATTATTGTTCACTTTAATAGATTTCAGGAAATCTGTGAAAACTATGAGGCCATCATAAACCTGATAATAACTCCCATGATACACTTTTTCCCACATACTGACCCTAAGAAAAGACAGAGAGGTAGTGCTTCCTCAGAGACAAGCCCACAGTCAGTCACAATCAACCTTGGGCACATTTCTGGAAAACAATTCATATTAGTTAAATCATAAATAACTCAATGAAAAACATATATTACATAAGAACCTGTTTTGTCAGTGTTTGACAGAAAACTTTATCTGAAATTTTACAAACAAGTTCTCAGTACTTCTTTGTTGACTCCACACCACCAATCAATTCACAGTTAAGGGGTATATTCTGTACTGTACATGGATCAGTGACTGAACCAAAATAGATACTAATAGAGGGAATGTCTTTGGACTGGGGAAGGAAACTGGAGTACCTGGAGAAAAGCTCCAAAGTTTGGGTTAAAAATGCAAACCCTGCACATACATGGCATACTAGGCTAGCTAATGTTAGTGATGAGGAACAATGGTTACTATAAATTGTGAAATGAAATGACACTCATTTTTACCACTGATCAGTATGAGCTAGTTTATATCAGTTGTCACGAAGAGCTTATGTATGTGTCATGTAGTCCTAAACTTTCACCACCATTTGATACTAAAAGCTCTGTTTGGCTGTTATCAGCTCTCGCAGTCACTAATGACAACATTGGTCATTTACTCCTTCATTTATTTGCCTCGTCATTTATGAAATACCAATGCTAGAAACATAAGTCTTTTTCTTAAGTCTTTTTCTTCATAAGTGCTCCAATGAAGTATAAATGTCATCCCTTAACTGCCTCATAGGGAGCACTGTCTGGCTGTGAAGGATCTCTACTGTTATAAGGAATGGCATTTGATGGACCAGAGAAATCACAGAGGAGTCATTTCTCCAAGCCTGAGCCTCACTTTGCCAGACTGTGAATCTTTGCCCAGCCAGCAGGCAGATCCAGCATCGTGCACTGCCGTAGCATTTGTAGGCAAGAAACTTTTATTTATCTACTTGTCTTTGAAGTTTGACAACAAAGACTGGAAATTAGGACATCATAGGAATTATACTGTGCATTACAAATCCAAATTATGACCATATAATAAATGCAGCCCATAGCTTCTGACATACATTAGCTCAGTGAGAAGCAACACACTGTGATTATGATGAAAGCCAAGGACTTGTTGGACGTGTTGATGGTTTTATTACTCAGATCTGGCTCTGTTATTCTGTACCATATTTGTCTAAATGTGTAATCTTGTTTTTTTGTTTTTAAGGCCAAAAAATGTGACTGAACACAGCAGAATTTTATTGTAAAATTGATCACAGCACGGCATAATTTCAGAACAAAAAAAAAAAACTAAATATCATCAATCATCATTACATTCTGAGATATGTGCTGAGTGTCTATAATTTCTTTTTCTCTCCTCTTTCAGAGATGAAGAGAGACCAAATCACAAGTATGTGTAGGATTCGATACACTGTAAGGCCAAAAGTTTGTGGACGCCTGACCATTACACCCATTTGTGAATATCCCATTCCAAATTTAGTTCCCCCTTTGCTGTTATAATAACCTCCACTCTTCTATGAAGGATTTCCACTAGATTTTGAAGTGCAGCTATGGGGATTTGTCCATCCAGCTACAAAAGCATTAATCAGCTCAGGCACTGATGTTGGGCGAGGAGGCCTGGTGTGCAGTCGGTGTCCCAATTCATCCCAAAGGTGTTCAGTAATAAATGGTGCACTTATATAGCGCTTTTATCCAAAACGCTTTACACTGTGTCTCATTCACCCATTCACACACCACACTCACACACCAATGGTAGCAGAGCTACCATGCAAGGCGCTAGCTGGCCATCGGGAGCAACTTGGGGTTCAGTGTCTTGCCCAAGGACACTTCGAAATGTGCAGTCATGTGGGCCAGGAATCGAACCGCCAACCCTACGATTAGTGGACAACAGGCTCTACCGACTGAGCCACAGCCGCCCCAACAGTGGAGTTCAGAGGGCTCTGTCCAGGACACTCAAGTTATTCAACACCAACCTTGACAAACCATGTCATCATGGAGCTCACTTTGTGCACATGGGCATTGTCATACTTGGACAGGTTTGAGACTCTTAGTTCAAATAAAGGGAACCGGTTTATTACAATTGTGTGCTTCAAACATTGTTTGGAGAAAAACTACATATGGGTGTGATGGTCAGGTGTCTACATACTTTTGGCTGTATAGTGTATATACTTTCTCCTATTCTATTAGATATTACATGCAGTAGAATGGCATGAATATGCAGATTTACAGTTTATTTGCTTTTTCTCGAACAGCAACGTGCTACAATGATAGAGGAAGGTTTTATCAAGGCAATCACAATGTCACAACATCTGGTATTCCTTGCCAGCGATGGGACCAGCAGGTAATTGTTTATTTGTTTTTACTTTAATTAAGTCCATCGGTGAGCTGGGATGCAAGATAACCGTTATCCTAATCGTCTGAGCTCATTCAGAGTCATTAGGGACAGGGTATGAGTAAACACACACGCACACTTGTGCACAAACACACGTACAAATACAGTTTGTCTTACTATCCTTGCAAGGATACTCTCCACTGACAAATTGTCACGGTTAGCTGACTGGGTCAGTGCATCTCCAAAACAGCAGGTCTTGTGGGGTATGAAATCATTAGTACCTACCAAAAGTGGTCCAAGGAAGGAAAACCATTGACCCGGCAACCGGGTCATGGATGCTCCAGACTCTCAAGGCTCATTGATGTGTGTAGGGAGCGAATGCTAACCCGTCTGGTTTGATCCCAAAAAAAAGCTACTGTAGCACAGATCGCTGACAAAGTTAATTCTGGCTATGATAGAAAGGTGTCAGAAAACACACTGCATCACAGCTTGCTGCGTGAGGGGCTGTGTTGCTGCAAACCCTTCAAAGTGCCCTTACTGTCCCCAGCTCTGTAATGTTAGTTATGTGTCCCATGAACACCAAATAAATGTTTCAGGGTTCCCTGTTATTCAGAACCACTGATACATCAAGAACTCAACAAGAAGGTTCTAGAGAACGATGGCGGGATGACAGCAGTATTTATCACAAATACTGCATCATAAGTCACGTTGTGACTTTGTTGAAAGGTCTTGGCATGTGTGTGCATGCACACAAGGAGGTATCCTGATGCGTCTCAACACCCTTGCTGTTTAGGAGGAGTGAAATAGAATATCATTTTTAAATTGTAAACTTCTATTCTACCGACATAGATATTTGTTCACACGATGCTAAGTTCACATTTCTCGAAAGTCTCAGTACTAAATTGGTGAGAAAGTATTTCTTTCTCACAAAGGCTATCATGGTTCATAGTTAAAGGGTGATAAAGTAACTGAATGTTTTTTTTTTTTAGCTACAGCACTTTCCTGCTAACCAACAGCTAAATAACATAGCTAGTACTCAATAAATTGTGAGAATTTAAAAATAGACATTAAGACTCCAATAAAAATCATACTCATATTTACCTGTGAGCAGTTGGAGCTAGTTTTCTAGCAGTTATCTAGGCATCTACTGTCGCTATGGGCTAATGCTATCCACAGTCAAAGCAGTACAGTACATGACAACTGAACTAACCATTCTGACATATCAACACCTTCTGATTTTGATGAACAGATGTGTGCTATCTGTATGCTGAGTTCAGTCTGAGGTTCACACATGCAGAGTCACATTACTTCTCTTGCCTTTTGGAACCACACCATAGCATGGCGTAATCAGGGTAGTAGGATTGCAGGAGAACATGGCAACTGTACTTTATTGCCATAAGAGCACATTGTGTTTGATGTCAAACCATTTTACTGGTTAAAAATGAAACATCCAGGTCAACTTTTATCAATTAGTAATCTTTCTGATTAATTAAATGATAAATACATTTACCTTAGCATATCTTTAGAAGCATACTGAGGCACTACTTTGTGCTACATAGCCAGTTGTCTGAAGAAAATAAAAAATCATAGTGTTTCAATTATATGTACTAGAGAACCCATTTAACTTGATATTCATCTTGCCCTTTTTTGGAAGCACCTTGGTATTTTTTGCACATATATCCATGTAGTGATTTATTATTCAAAAACACTGGTTAATGTCACAGAGCCAAGCATTTAAAGGCTGTGAAATGAACTGTATTACATCTATGAAATTAAAATGTAGTGAAACTGAAATTAAGTGTAGTGAAACAAGTAAGGTTGATGAAGTGAGGACGTGGCAGACATTTCCAGCATTTAATTACACCCCCCTCCCAACCTCCACTCTTTTCTGGTTGTCTTATCACATGAATCTAATTTCTTGGAAACACCTGCTCATCTAAAGTTAACGTAAACCAATTCAACTACAAAACATACAGTAAATGCATCGTACCAAAAACGAACATTAACTATTAACAACAAAAACCTTATTTTTCTTAAACACCTACAACATTCATGATTCTTGCTCTTCCTGTTAGGATCCTCATCCTCACAGGCTGTCTGTGAAAGTCATCCCAGAGCTGAAGAATGCTGAAAACTACTGCCGCAATCCTGGGGGGGAGAGCGACCGGCCATGGTGCTACTCCACCAACCCCAGTATACGCTGGGAGTACTGCTTGGTGCCCAGATGTGTAGAAGGTACCACTAATCACTAATATTGATAGCTTTGTACAAAAGTTTTTCTTCATTCATTTTCTTATTCATTTCTTCTGTCCACTCTTAATACGTCAGGACAAGTTTTTAGAAACCCGTTTTGGATCGTATCATTTTTGTATTCCAAAAAGCTGACATCCAGTGTCCTTTGTTTGACCTTTGATTGGCATGTGATCCCAAATCCAACATATCCAAAGTAAATTCGACTGGCGCTATGCATTCTAGTCAATCGTTTATAATTGAAATGAGCTGTTATCAGTACACTATGGTGCTGAAAATTAAATGCTTTTTATTCACTGCTGTACAACCGTCCTCGACTTGATTAGTCCTCTTACTGAACATTCAGAAAATATTTTATTTATTTATATATTTATTTTAAACCTTGTTAATTGTATAAATGTCAAACTTTTTTTTTTGCCTGTCATTGTGTTTAAGAGAGGATTAAAATAAAAAAATAAAAAAAACTTTGCTAAAACAATCTTAAAACTTGAAATATTATATGACTGGAGAATTAGGGCTGTTTTACATATAAGTGTTGAGCGTGCTAGTTTAGGGATAATGTGCCACCAGGGGGCCCTATAAATAGATCGGAAATATTCAATAACATGCAAGATAATGGTCCAACTACATGACATAACAAATATGTCATTTGTGAACAGGTCAAAAGACTTATTAATTTTTTTATTTTAGTCCTATTTGAGGAATATGTCATAATATTCTAGCAATAAACAGATCTTTTTAAAAATGATTTTATTTCTCAGTAGTTACCAGTGTGAGAGCCTTGCCTCCTCCAAAACTGGTCCCTTCAAACCCCATGCCTGCTGTGTCCACCGGCTACTACATGAGCATTATCATATTCATCATGGCTGGATTTGCAAGTGTGGCCTTCTTCACACTCATTCTGCTCATGTGTCTCAAGAGGAGAAAAAGGTGGAAACGTCGAAAAAGGTGTGTGAACATTTCACATTTTATGGAAAATGTTAGGTTCAGCTACACTGATGTCCCACAGCCTCAAATGTGTTCAATTAACAATGCTCCTGAGACTATGAAAAAGATGGATGTGTTTGGAACAAGGCATGAATTACAAGAAAATCCCTAATGTTTTGTATACAATTTTCAACTTCCTTGATTTGTATCTTAACTTTAACTGCCCTGGACACAAGATATCCTATGTGTGGTCTTCAAATATAATTTGGAAAACAACAACAACAACAACACAGACAACAACAATAATAATAACAGTAATAATAATAATAATAATAATAATAATAATAATAATAATAATAATAATAATAATAATAATAATACATTTATTTATTTTGTTTGTTTGTTTGTGACTAATATCCAATGTCCTGTTCCAGTTTTGGAAGGAAAAAAAGACACAAATAGTGATCAGGCAAACAAACACTGTGGTTTGTCTCCACACATGAAGTCAGACTTTTTCTTGCCCTCTCAGTGTGGGATCTGTTGTGTGTTCTCAGCAGGGCCATGGAAGTGCCGACTCTCACAACTCTTCCATCTGAGCTGCTGTTGGACAGACTTCACCCGAACCCCATGTACCAGCGCCTTCCTCTGCTGCTCAACTCCAAGATTCTGACGCTCGAGTACCCACGTAACAACATCGAATACGTGCGCGACATCGGAGAAGGGGCCTTCGGACGGGTGTTTCAGGCACGGTGAGAAGGAAAACTGAGCCGAGCTGTACCAAGTGGTACAGTCACAGAAAACAAAACAATACAAGCAAACAAAAAATAAATAAATCAAAAAACATGTCTGATGACCCAGATTAGAATTAGGATTATGTGTCAGTTCCTTCACTGTGATGATTTTTGAGCATAATGAAAAGCCCAAATTGTAGCCTTTATGTGTGCAAAAGGGATATATACATTATATATACATAATATACATTTTAAGAAGCCACAGAGTTAAAAAAAAAAAAAAAAAAAGATGTAGGGTTTATGGATTAATAAATAATTTGAATAATTATTCAATAATAATCTTCACAAAGCTCTGCCTTGTACAAATCTAGCAAGATAAATAACCTTTCATGTCAAAACTCGTCCTGTGTGGACATGACACATATATACACACGTAGTACATCAACTGCTGTTTGCATAATCCATGGCCATGTAATCCTCCTGCAATAGGAAGGCATGTGGTGGGTTCGTGTAGACTCCTGGGAACAGCAGTGTTTGGTGTCAAACTCACACGGCTCACTCCTGAAATAGATACAGCGATGAGGCTATCATCAGGCATCATATGGGCACTGATGTGAAACTTCCCTGTAGACTTTATCGTGCCAGTAGGCACTGCTTAGAGCACTATTTATAGAGGCTCTGCTGGTATTTACTTTCTCCAGGAACATTCGGGAGACTGGAGCACAGGAAGTGCACTTTTAATGGCATGCTAAGTCCGCACCTGAATGGCTGCCATTATGACCCAGCAGTAGAGAAAAAGGGCTTCTGTGTTTCTCTCTTACTTTTATTTAAGACCAAACTTATGTTCTTCTCCATGATGGGTGAAGTCTGGAAAGGGTCACGTGTACAATCATTGGTTTAAGTAGAGCACACTGTCTATGAGACAAAAAGTGCCTGCTGTTTATCATGGAGCTGAAGCATTACATCCCAGATTGTGTATGTTAACCTTCAATGAAGGTCTGGGTGTAGTCTAAGCTAAAATGTTTTGGATTGAAAGTGTGCTGTAGTTCAGGCACTTGCCCTACTTAGTAATTCAGCTTTGTTGTCATAAGGACTCTTGTGGATGATAAGGGGGTTATGGGTTAAACATCTCTTTGAATGACTTCTCATCTTTTTTGTACTTTGTTAAAAGAAATACAAAACACATATGCTATCCACTTATAGTGTTACTCTTCTGCCAATATTACAGATGATTAAGTGACCATTTTCCCTGGTTGGTGTGGCCAACAGCAATTTACCAGGTCATCTGCATGCAAATAGACATATTTTAGCTAATTAACAAATGAACAGTGCTAATAAAGCCCTGTTTCTGGAATGTCTTATTGTCAGCAAACAGGAAGATCTGGAGTATTTTGCTTAAGTTTTGTTGTTTTTTTAATTCATTGCATGAATTGGAAACCAAAGCATCATTTGGATGAATACCATACCTCTAAAATATATTCTTTTAATTGGTGTTTTGATGATGGTAATGGAGTGTGTTATCATACATGTCAGTTTACGATCTCCCATCTTACTTTACATAAGTAATGATAAATAGCCTGCGCTTATATCCAAAGTGCTTTACACTAAGTCTCATTCACCCATTCACACACACACACACACACACACACACACACACACACACACCAATGGTAGCAGAGCTGCCATGCAAGGTGCTAACTTGCCATTGGGAGCAACTTGGGGTTCAGTGTCCAAGGACACTTCGGTATGTGGAGTCATGTGGGCCGGGAATAGAACCGCCAACCCTACGATTAGTGGACAACCCGCTCAATCACATGAGACACATCCACATACATAAAGAACTGAAATATTGTGCATTGTATAAAATAACATAATCCAGTACATTTGTGATTTGACTGATAACTTGCAATTGATGCAGGATACAAGTGAACTGAAATCTTAGGGTCATGCTCAATGATCCAAAGATAGCAGTTTGGCGGTGCTGAGATTTGAACACATGACCTTCTAATCTGCAACTCAAGATATAGTAAAAACAACCCTAAATCAATGGTCATCAAAAAGGTTAATAACAAAACTTTATTTGTGATGGCGCAAAACATTCACAGAAATGGGTGTCATGAGTATCACTAGGGCATATCTGTAAACATTTCTAACCAACTAATGTGTGGTGACTGTTCTGCAGGGCTCCTGGGTTGTTACCACATGAAGCATTCACCATGGTGGCTGTAAAGATGCTAAAGGAGGAGGCCTCAGCTGACATGCAGAATGACTTCCAGAGAGAGGCAGCTCTCATGGCAGAGTTTGATCATCCCAACATTGTCCGGCTACTGGGTACGTGTGCTGACTCTGTAATTATCTATACAACACAAATGAACTATGCTATTCTAACAAGAGTGATGAAGTTAGCAAGAATGGTTATATTGATTCATAGTGAACTCATCCAACTTGCCATGATTTACTTGTTAAAATACACTTTAACTATCATCTGGGATGTGGATTTTGGCTTTTGTAAGCATGTAGTTGCCTAAGCGGTATTTGTTTAAAATGACCTTGTGTTGTTATCATGTTCTTCCCTCAAGGAAATGACAATAGAAAAATACACTGTTCATTTTGGTCCTGGCCTCAACCCCTGCTGCTGAGCAAGAGCTCTAAATTGTGCTGGAACAATTTCCCAGGCACCATAGCAATAGCATGAGAGTAGCAAGGATATTTTTGTTACCAGGTTCTTCAGAACTGTAGTTAATCTAGGTTTTTTTGGATGCTTTTCCCTCTAGGTGTGTGTGCTGTCGGGAAGCCCATGTGTCTGATGTTTGAGTACATGGCACATGGTGATCTAAATGAGTACCTGCGGCGACATTCTCCAGTCCAGCAGCGCACTCTGAGCCAGGGAAGTCTGATGTGGCCTGGTTCCCAGTCCTCTGAGTCTGATCTGTGTCCACTCAGCTGCTTGGATCAGGTTTCAGTATCCAAGCAGGTGGCAGCAGGTATGGCTTACCTGTCTGAGCGCAAATTTGTGCACCGGGACTTAGCCACACGGAACTGCCTTGTAGGAGAGAAACTGGTGGTGAAGATCGCAGATTTTGGTCTGTCCAGGAACATCTACGCTGCCGACTACTACAAGGCAAATGAGAATGACGCCATTCCTATCCGCTGGATGCCACCTGAGTCTATCTTCTATAACCGCTACACCACTGAGTCAGATGTCTGGGCCTATGGAGTGGTGCTCTGGGAGATCTTTTCGCATGGCATGCAGCCCTACTATGGCATGGCTCATGAGGAGGTGATATACTATGTCAGGGATGGCCACGTGCTTTTATGCCCAGAACAGTGTCCACTGGAGCTCTATAACTTAATGCGTTTGTGCTGGAGCACGCACCCGAGCGACCGACCCAGCTTTGCTAGCATTCACCGCATCTTGGAGAGGATGCATAACCAGATGCTTCACTCTAGTATGAACTGAGGCAATCTGTGGATCTACAGCACAGGATGCTCAGAGGCAATCATAATCATTGAGGAACAAGGTATCCTTGGACTTTATCCCATCCGAGTTTGACTGTTTTGTGTACTGATGAGATGTAAACTCTGCTCAACAGAATAGTGCATAAACAGACCAGATGGGATAAATCAGAAGTTGTATACCAAAGAGGTAGTAGGGTCCAAATGTCTGAGTCCACTACCAATAACTGAAATACTAGTACAATTCTATCAAATATTTCTCAGTTACTGGTAATTCTACATGGTGACACAGTAGTAGGTAGATGTTGCCACCTCACAGGTTCAGGATCCCCTAAAAGGTCCTGAGAGGTGTGGAGTTTCACATCCCTTCACCATCTCTGGTTTTCTCCCACCTCTAAAGAACCATTGTGTCCACTGGCTATGCTAAACTGCCCAAAAGTATGAATGCTTGTGTGTGTGTGTGTTCATAAATCCCTTCAATGGACAGGTTGTATATTTTTGCCTACAAGGGTGCCATATCATTGCTGACCCTCTGCTGTGACCCTAAGAAGCTGGCATGTGCGAAGAGAATAATTTCTCTGTACTCTCATGTATAGTTTAAGGCTTTCTGGTCAAATCTTAGAAGTTAAACCTTATTCTAAGTTTAAATCAAGTGTTTAAATGTGGCTATAACCTGTGAACAAATTTCGATTGAGTCCTCGATTCAACTCCTTTCTTGGTTTAAGTTTATGGTGTCCTTTATATATATATATATATATATATATATATATATATATATATATATATATATATATATATATAT
>JAFFST010046410.1:48531-61296 GCA_022414735.1 Noturus placidus | reverse complement strand
CGTCATTGAGCCATACCAGCAAAATAAAGCCTACGAGATCACCTATAAGCCCATGGCCATGACCACGGATGGTAAAAAGCACCTGGTAAATCTCTCTCTACCAGAGATCAGTTAGTTTAGCTTGAGTAACCTGATGGAACATGGACAAGCCGGGAATCCCTTAAGGAACATAGAGTTTAATTCTGAAATGAATTACCAGCTATGTCTTTTAATGTCCGTTCTCTCTGAATTGTCTTTTTGAACTCTACTTCAAACAATTTGTGATGTTATCTAATTAGGATATCAGTTAGTTTTACTTGTACAGATTGAAAAGTACATGAGAAACTATCCAAAATATAGCACATTTTCCTTTAACAATGACCTCCATTTTCATGGAGCTGAATGAAAACTGCTGAGTGTGAATGTGCTTTTATGTTTGGTCTAGGGCTCCATGTTTTTCTCTTTCCCCGATGGTTCAGGCATGCTGTACACCCTACAGGGCACAGCAGAGCCACCTAAAGCCATGAGTACAATCAGCCGTGAAGTACCTTGCAAGACATCTTACACAGAGATTGTCCCCGTTCATAACTGGTTGCCCAAACCTCAGAGGTCCTACACACAAACTCACATACACAGACTTATTGTATTCAGCAACAAATAATAATAATAATAATAATAATAATAATAATAATAATAATAACAAATACTGGTCTAACTTTTGATCCTCCTGTGCAGATTCCATGCTATAGTGGAGATGATTAAACCTGAACGTCCTGACAGCACGATCTCACTGAAGGGGCTTGATTATGTGGATGTGTCGCCGTTGACGAAACAGGACTACAAAATCTCCTTCTTCAGCTACAAGGAGTGCCAATGCAATGCCAAAGTAGTGCCAAACCCCACTACAGTCTATACTAATTCCAACAACTTCTTAGTAATACACAAATTAATACAAATTCCATCCATGCTAATAATTGGCATTATATAGTATGAATAAGTCAAGCTTAACTGGTTTCTTTTATGTTTTAAACTTCATTAAATATGTTAACAATTCCATACCTACAGACATACCTCTTAATTTTACAGCTTACCTTTAAAAATGAGGTCACGGGGGAATACCAGTTCTACTATCTGAACTTCAAGGCTACACCTCCAGGAGTGATCGGCACAATTGAAATGGTTACAGTGGTTAGGCAGAGGACTTCAGGCTGTGTCAACTTGGAAAATCCTTTACCCACCAACCTGTTGTTCACACCTGAGTGCCGCAATGCAGATGTCAACATGCAACCTCAGTTCTCAGTAGCTGCACACTCTACGGTATCACTTGTTTTATTTTTTTTCTTCACCAAAGTTGTAAAATTGGCTGGTGATTGTCTTCTCACTTAACATAATTGACCAGTGAGTAAAGACATAGAATTCATTTGCTGTCTCTTGTTGTGAAGTATTTGAAGTTGCCATTTTCAAAGGACTTCTGTTAATGCTCTCTCTGTCTCTTGAATAGGAAACCTTGAGGTTTGAGTACCAGCCTCTGCGTTCAGGTGAAACTACAGCACAGCTCATTCTGTATAACAATGATCTGGGTTATTTCCACTATGAGCTTTTGCTCCGTGCGCTTCCTGCTCCTCCTGAGAAACCCCTTTACTTCAGAGCACCACTGGGCAGTGGTCAATTCCTCACTGCCAAGTTCACTAGCTATTCCCGTGTCAAGGCTGAGTACACCTGCAAGGTACAACTTTGTTGAAATTTCCACTAGATTGTATGTTCCAGTTTCACTCTTTCATTTATGCAAGTCATCCTCTCTTTACAATATACCACAGGATTAAATTAATCTTAACCTGTTTTGTTTGGGCCAAAATGACAGAATTTGACCCATATTTCACCAAAAATATAGTAAAAGGGTTTTCCAACAAAATATTATTGCTTGGCTTGAATTTTGAAAAATAATGTTCAGATTGCAGAGATTATATTTTGGTCATTTTAAATATAAATGTGAATAAATTCCCTTTTTCAGAAATGTTAGGTATATAAATATGGGACAAAAAAAGATTACCGGTACTGTACTTTAGTTCCTGCCACTCACATATACACCTGTTAATCCTTCTAAACTTCAGACAGATCGTCCAGACTTCGTTGTGGAAAAGAATTTAATGCCAGTGGCGGCGAGCTCCCAAGCAGGCACCGATGTCAGTGTGGAGGTCTATTTTGAGCCCTGCCGGTTAGGTGAGGTGCGGGGCCTATTGACACTATCATCCAGCACTGGAGGGGATTATGTGATCCCTCTGTATGGAACATGCACTCCTCCCAAAGCCCAGGGCCCCTTTGCCATCCGTGCTGGTTCCAACATCTCCATCCCCTTCAAGAATGTCTTCATGGAGACCACAGCCTTTTCTTGCCAAGTGGACAACCCAGCCTTCACCTTCAAGGGCATAGACACCATTCGCTCAAAGAAGACTCACCAAATCACTGTGAGCTTTGAGAGCCCACAGCCAGGCTCCAAGACCCCCTGCACAGGAAAACTTATCATTTCAAGTCCACGCATAGAGGGGAATGGCACAAGCCTCTCCTGGGTATATTATCTGAAAGGCATCTCCCCAGAGCAGCCTCAGAGAGAGAAGATGTCATAAAGTGCTGCCAAGGTCCAAAGAACAAATCTTATGTGTGTTTATCTTAAAAATCACATCCAACTGTAGTTTTCAATTAAATATTTTAGCAATAGTCACTTTGCCTTGTATAGTTGTTTCAAACCGAGGTGAAACAAAATAATAATTTTACCTACCTAATAAAAGCATAATTACATTTTATTTAGAAGTGCATTTCAGAAGTAACTGTGAAGTCTCTTGTATATGATTTGTGTGTCTTTCTGCATAAATTATTTGCTTTTACTCCATCTGCAATATAAATTTGAACACTGACCTAAAGACGTGTCTGCAGTTTAATCAATATTTGAATGATTTTAACAGTCTGGCAAGATACTCCATAGAGTGTGGGAGTACTTTCATGAGAGCGTGGGTGAGGAGAGCTAAAGCAAGGGCAGCATGACATTAAGCAGCAGTCCTCATAGGGGCACAGTTTAAATTGGCTCTCAGTTTTTCAATTTGTTCAATGCACCCTCTTTTCCAAACATTTTGTTGAGCCCCAACAGGTCAATTAGCAATATGATAACACTGAGCTGCATATGATAGCCTGATCATTCTGTCATACCTGATATACATAGGTTTGTATGTAATAATCATCAATTCTTGTTGGTTAAATGGACTCAAAGGTCTGAGACTCTTCACTGATCTAATGCTGATTGCATTTGATGACTCTACATGTGCCTGTTTGCGCTCATTAGCCATTTCCATGGAGTGGCACTTTTGGTGAAAGCGCTGTCAGCAGCTCCAGACTGAATGCCAACCCGTCCATCTTTTAGTGAGCACAGGACATGCCTTACAGTGTATGACAGAGCTACAGCAAGGGGCTGATGAGCCTATAGCATTAATATCTAGGAACCACTCAAGTTAAGGACTAAGAGATTATTACTTGTTAAAATTAGACTAGCCCAATTTCTGGAGGAAAGACGGAAATGGTTTGCTGCCAATCAGAGTGGATGATGGACCAATATTTTCCTCTTCAATGCCTCACTATAGGACCACAAACTGTGTTTGTGTGTGGGAGACATGCTTTATATATATATATATGATAAAATGTACAAGGAACCAGCTCTTTAAAAAGGGAATTAAAGAAGGAAGATAGGAAAATAACAGCCCAACACTTCAGGCATCACACCACCATATTGTTGATTTTTTCCTATAACACCCCACTGTGTTTTGTATGAGCATGTGACTTAGCAAAAAAGAAAAAAACACGCACACACAAACAAGACGAGCAATATTCCACTGAGGGTTAAAACACCCAAGTACTTCTCTTTGACACAGGTGATTTAAGGTATTCCTGCTAAAAGGCCCTGTTATTTAATTGGCCCTAGGAACAGTTTTATTCCATGTATACCACAGCATTTTGCATTTTCAACCAAACAGGCTAGTTCCTACTAGTTCTCCCTCTCCTGAAGGAATAAAATAAAATAAGAAATGCAGCTTGTCATGTTACTAACAAAGAACAAGTCCTCTCCCCAAAAGACTTTCCCATAGCAGAAAGCGTCAAAGACAGCTTTACCACTGGATTGTTAAAATCTCCTTCCATAGATTAAATGTTCTCCTTACTATAAACTTCACTATACTTACAATTTTGTGCTGCTTTGTTGAATAACATTTTAAAGACTATATTTTTAAACTTAAATTAAGGTATTTATAATCTATATCTTAGCTACTTTAATTTATGTTTCAAATTTATGAAAATCATAAATTTTACTACTCAGAATTAAATATATATATATAGAAAAATCCCCGTACTGATTCCCTGGTGGTCTAGTGGCTAGAGTGCACCACTCTCACTGCCATGGCCTGGGTTCAAGTCCTGGTCAGGTAATTAACCACTGGAGGGCTACATGTCATGATGTTATTAACATATAAAGTACTAGAGAGATTTTACCTCAGAGCTGCAAGTGAAACCTCACTGATCCAAGTCTATTTAGGTCTGCTTGCTGTTGAAGAACTTTGCTGTTGATGTTTTAATGATGCCCCCTGCTTCCTGTATCTGGTGCTAGAATCCCATTCAAGCGTAATGTGAAAGGCACCCAGTAAATGTCAACCCTCTAAAGTCCACTTGAATGAGGTTGAGGAGCCATGTGATGGATGTAAAGCTTGATGATGCCTTCTATAGAGACATATTCTCTGTCTCTATTTCAAAGTCTCTACTTTGTTCCACCTCAGTACTGGGTTCCTTGGGTTTATTTCCAGCCTCAGAGTGACATATTGAACAGCCATTCCAGGTTTCATTGCTGCATGTGTTTTTCACCAAGAGATCAGTCAGTTCAATTGAAACAAAACAGTGTGCAGCTCTTACAGGTCGTTTGTGTTTATTGAAGGGATCACAACATTTTCTGGGAAAACAGACAAAAAATGGTTTAACCACTGAATACAAATGATGAATGTAAATAGAATGGTTGGCACCAAAAACCTTTTCTTCTTTTTATGAGCTCTACATCATTTGCTGTAAAAGAGTTAAGTTTAGTTATTCCAACCTTACGGGTATGACTTAATTTGTGGCACTCTGCTTCGGAATTTAAAAGTACACCAATAGAGCAAGGCAAAATGGATGTCATGATGGCTTGAGACAATTGGGCATCAGATATTTAGAATAAGGGAAATTATTGTGTCCATCCATCTTCTACCACTTACTCCTTTTCAGGGTCATGGGGAACCTTGAGCCTAACCCAGGGGGCATTGGGCACAAGGTGGGGTACACCCTGGAAAGGGCATCGCAGGGCACAATCACATACACACTCACACACCCATTCATACACTACGGTCACTTTAGACATGCCAATCAGCCTACCATGCATATCTTTGGGGGGAGGAAACCGGAATACCCAGAGGAAAACCCTGACGCACGGGGAGAACATGCAAGCTCCACACACACATGGCCCCGGCAGGACTCGAACCCCGGAGGTGTGAGGCGAAGGTGCTAACCACTAAGCCACCGTGTGCCCCTGGAAATTATTGTGTGAGTATTTAAATTCATGAATTTGTTTCATAACAGTCATACTTAACATACTATATTTCTGTACAACATAGCAATCAGACCATATCAGAAATTAACAATTTTGTCACTCGTTTAACAAAATAGTGGTGACAAATTCAAATTAGTGTGAAAGACTGTAAATGCGGGTATAAAGGTTATGATGCTGCTGATGTTTGACAGGATTTTAAGCCACAAATGATCTAGTTCAGTGCTTGAAATTAACTTGAAAACAAATTTTAACTGCCATCTATTAAACAAAGAAAGAGTAATGAGATACATACAATTTACATACAAAAAAAAGTATTACTACAGAATAGTTTTGTGTACAGAGGACTTAAAATTGTAGTAAACAGAGTCTAGAATTAATGATGAGATGAGATCCAACTTAACCCTCCTATTATCTTTGGGGTCAATTTGACCCCATTCAATGTTTAACGTCTGTAGATACATGATTTTATTTTTTTTATTATTTTGTTTCAGATTTAATGACTTTTCCTAATTTAATGGGGACAACTCTGTAAACATAAAATTAACCTGCTGATATTTTTTCAATGTCCTGTACACATTTTGTAGCATCGGTGTTCCTTGGGATCAATTTGTCCCCAGGATCTTTTAGCTGTATAAAACAGAAGAAATATTAAAATTTCACACACATTTGTTTTGGTTGTTTTATTGAGGTCACTATAACATGTTATAATTTTATAATGTTCATTATTATTTTACATATTCAATATTATATTGAAAAAACTTCCCTCTGTTTTAGGGCTCTAACCTAACATAACCATATCTGTAGTATTGCGAGAACCACTAGTAGTTTACATGACATGGGACATAATTTCATGAAAACTTTGATGTTTCCCGTGCCATGAGGAGGGGAAAACATAATTTTTGCGAGAACTTTGATATTTCCTGTGCCGTGGGGGAGTGGAAAACATAATTCTCATGGTTTACCAAACAAAGGGGAGGAACAAACATTATAAAAGCATGAACAGAAGCCTTCTAAACCATTTCTTTTTGTGCTCTGTGTACTCTCTATGTTCTCCATCTCTCTCATTTGAAAATGACATCTGAGCAAAGATTTTCTGTCAATGAGATTTTGTCACAGTTTTTTGACCGTGAAAGTGACATAGAGGAGAATGCTGACACTGGAAGGGCAATATTTCCAGCCACCATGTCTCTAAAGACATTCCATGTTTTCTCCCGTGTCATACGCTTTGATGACAAAGAAACAAGACAGGGCAGACGAGAGTGTGACAAACTCGGGACAAGTGGGTCCAGCGATTACCCTTTCTTTACAATCCAGGCCCCCACATCGTAAACAAAAACAGCCTTCATTGCTTTCTTGATGAAGAGCAGATCAAACAAAATGTTAAAGCAATCAGCAGAGATGAAGTCAGAAGTGTTTCATTAGATCAAAGGTAGCACAAAGCTTAAAATATCAGCTCATGTACAGTTTAGAGGGCAAATAAACTGCAATTGCAGTGGGAACAACTCTATCCAAACAAAACTTATCTCACACACCCTCAAGCCAAATTTGTGTGGCTCTTCACTCCGCATCAACTTGCAGCATTTAGTTTTAACTCCCACCTTGCTGTCGACTACTAGACACTGAAAAAACAAAAATATTCATCATTCAGCTCTTAATTAACTAGAAATACAGTTAATTAATGTTAGCTGTGATGATAACTTTTTGAGCTATCAACAACATCTGAAATGACTAATTAATAGCTAAATAAATAGCTAACATTTTTTATATGGGAAATGGAAATGAACAGAAGTGTTGTAAGTGTGAAAGAACACATATACACATGTCAACTGTGACTGCAGATGTACAGAATCTCACAAAAGTAATTACACCCCTCACATTTTTGAAAATATTTGATTATATCTTTTCATGTGACAACACTGAAGAAATGACACTTTGCTACAATGTAAAGTAGTGAGCATACAGCTTGTTTAACAGTGTAAATTTTCTGTCCCCTCAAAATAACTCAACACAGAGCCATTAATGTCCAAGCCACTGGCAACAAAAGTGAGTACACACCTAAGTGAAAATGTTCAAATTGGGCCCAAAGTGTCTATAATTTGTGTGGCCACCATTATTTTCCAGCACTTCTTTAACCCTCTTGGGCATGGAGTTTACCAGAGCTTCACAGATTTCCACTTGAGTCCTCTTCCACTCCTCCATGATGACATTATTGAGCTGGTGGATGTTAGAGACCTTGTCCTCCTCCACCTTCCATTTGAGGATGCCTGACAGATGCTTGATAGGGTTTAGGTCTGGAGACATGCTTCTCCAGCCCTACACCTTCACGCTCAGCTTCTTTAACAAGGCAGTGGTCGTCTTGCAGGTATTTTTGGGGTCGTTATCACTGCTATTGTGTGTTTTTCCTGGTTTCAGGTGACTCCGACATGAGTGAGGGCTCCGCCCTGCCGCCTTTGCCGTAACCGCCAACAGCTGAGGCTTAGACCCTCACCGCCCAATCGCCCTTCAACACACACAAAGACACACGCACCCTCACGCGCACCCCCTCTCACATACATACATTTTATATATATATATATATATATATATATATATATATATATATATATATATATATATAAACCGTAGTATTTTATCTTATTAAAGGATAATCACAAACTGTACACAATTAACTTTTAATTTGCCTCATCAAACCAGTGTCACGCCTCGACCAGCAGAGGGCGCCACGACATAGACTTTGCTCGGTCATGTGACCCTATGACGTGGTTGCATGCCGGAAGTATGGACGAGTCTCGTCAGGTGTTTTCAATTTAGCCTTCATTATGTGGCTTATTTAAATTCCGAGTTATCGGCACAAGGTTGCGCGTTATTGTTTAGGAATGTTTCTGAATGTTTTGACTGTCTGACAGTTCCTATGTTTCTCTGTTTCCCTGCGTAAAGGATTACTACAAGGTAGAAGGTTTATTTTCATGTTTATTGTAAATAAAGGACTCTTGCGTTGACGTCCTGCCTTTGAATCGTGACAGAATAACGCGCCTACCATGGAAGTAGCGAGAGCACCCGAGTTTTGTTTCTTTTGGGATTTTTCCTCTGGGGAGGAAAATTACGCCTGGCAACACCAACAAGACATGGCAGAGCAAGAGAGAGAGAGGCGCCGCATCGAAGCCGCGTTAGCCCGGCTACAGCGGCAAGCAGAGCAATGGGAGGAGTTGTGGCAGCTCGGGCTAGGAGCCACGCCGATGTGTATGGCGCTCCAGGAGCGCATTACCCAGGGACTGGAAGAACTCAAGAGTATGCTAGCACTATACACACAACAACATCTGAGTGGGCCAACGCCCTCAAGCCAAGCTTTACCCGTGCCCACGCCTGAAAGCCAAGCTTCGTTTATAGATTGCAGCCATCTCGAATCAGCGGTAGCACGGCTACATCGGCAAGCAGAACTGTTTGAGGAGTTGAGACAACTCGGGCTAGAAGCCACGCCGATGGGTACGGCACTCCAAAAACGCATCACCCAGGGTCTGGAGGACCTCTAGCATAAGATCGCCCTATATAAACAGCTACAACTGCGTGAGCCCGTGCCCGAGAGCCCCATTTCCCACGTGCCCGTGCCCGAGAGCCCCGTTTCCCACGTGCCCGTGCCCGTGAGCCCCGTGTCCCACATGCTCAAGAGCCCCGTGTCCCATGTGCCTGTGCCTGAAGGCCCTGTCTCATCCCTGTCCTCGCCAAAAGGCCCTGTCTCGTCCCTGTTCTTGCCGGAAGGCCCTGTCTCGTCCCTGTCCTCCCCTGAAGGCCCTGTCTCGTCCCTGTTCGAGTCCGAGAGCTCAGTTTCGTCCCTGTCCGAGCCTGATTGCCCAGATTCGTCCCTGTCCGAGCACGAGAGCCCAGATTTGTCCCTGTCTGAGCCCGAAAGCCCAGATTCGTCCCTGTCCGAGCCCGAGAGCCCAGATTCGTCCCTGTCCGAGCCCGAGAGCCCAAATTCGTCCCTGTCCGACCCCGAGAGCCCCGTTGGGTCCCTGTCCGAGTCCAAGAGCCCGGTTTCGTCCCTGTCCGAGTCTGAGAGCCCGGTTTTGTCCCTGTATGAGTCTTAGAGCCCGGTTTCATTCCTGTCCGAGTCTGAGAGCCCAGTTACATCCGAGAGCCAAGTCTCATCCACGTCCAGGCAGCAGAGCCAAGGCCCGTTTACGTCCAGGCCACAGAGCCAAGGCACATCCACGTCCAGGCTGCAGAGCCAAGGCACGTTCATGATCCAAGTCACGTTCATGATCCAAGTCACGTCCAGGCCGCAGAGCCAAGGCACATCCACGTCCAGGCTGCAGAGCCAAGGCATGTCCATGTCCAGGCTGCAGAGCCAAGGCACGTCCACAGCCAGGCCTCAGAGCCAAGGCACGTCCACATCCAGGCCGCAGAGCCAAGGCATGTCCATGGCCAGGCTGCAGAGCCAAGGCACGTCCACGTCCGAGAGCCAAGTTCCGTCCGAGAGCCAAGTTCCGTCCGAGAGCCAAGGCACGTCCCATGCCCTTGAGCGCCATGTCATGCATTACGCCCTGGATCTCCAGCTGGAGGCTAACAGGGCAGACTCCGGTACTACAGAGACCGAGGGGGAGGTCTCAGCCTCTCAGGAAGCAGATGAGACATCCTGCACCGCAGCATATGCCGCACTGTTTTCCTCTTCAGCAGAAGTGGCGTCCTGCGCTACAGAGATGGTGGAGCTCCTGTTGGAGGTAAGCTCATTAATCTCTGCCCCTCTGTGTCCAGGCAGTGTGGCGATCCAGCCTGAGGCTAACAGGGCAGCCTCCGGCAATACAGAGGCCGAGGGGGAGGCCTCAGCCCTGCAGGAGGCGGACGAACCATCCTGCACAGCAGCATATGCCGCACTGTTTCCCTCTTCAGCAGAGGCGGCGTCCTGCGTCCCTGTGCCACGGCAGGCAGCGCCCTACGTTCCTGTGCCACGGTAGGAAGCGCCCTGCATTCCCGAGCCCCTGTGGGAGGCGTTCTGCGTTCCCGGCGTCCTGCGTTCCCGAGCCTCTGTGGGAAGCGTCCTGCGTTCCTGAGCCTCTGTGGGTGCGCCCTACGTTCCCGAGCCTCTGTTGGAAGCGGCGTCCTGCGTTCTTGAGCCACCTGCTGCTCGGCAAAACCCGCCTCGGTTCCTGTGGCAACAAAGGGACATTCTGCCCCGGGGCCCAGGACCTCCCGTTGGAGGGGGGTTGGTTGTTGGTGCTCGGGGACCGAGCGCCTTTGGAGCGCGTTCTGTCACGCCTCGACCAGCAGAGGGCGCCACGACATAGACTTTGTCCGGTCATGTGACCCTATGACGTTGTTGCATGCCGGAAGTATGGACGAGTTGCATCAGGTGTTTTCAGTTTAGCCTTCGTTATGTGGCTTATTTAAGTTCCGAGTTATCGGCACAATGTTGCGCGTTATTGTTTATGAATGTTTCTGAATGTTTTGTCTGTCTGACGGTTCCTATGTTTCTCTGTTTCCCTGTGTAGCTAAGTGGCCCGCTCGAGTACTCGTTTAAGACCAACTACGCCACCTATAGCAACGTGGCTCATTTAGCTCAATTAAGACCAACTACGCCACCCTGAGTAAACGGGGAAAATTAAGATAGAAAGCTCATAAGCACACGCAAGTACGTTCCACTTAGAATAGGAAAAGAGGCATGGGTTTCCATACAAAATATTTTTTATTTTGATGTTTAAAAGAAAGACTAAACAAGGGTTTATATAAGAATAAAGAAAAGTTAGAAAACAAACACAATATAAACAATCACAACAGAAATAAATAGTCCTAGGAGGACTGAGGCTTCCTGTATGAAGGGCAGGCTAGTACAGAAACACCAGCTATACAAAAGGGAAAAGCACCCCACTAATCTAAATCATACCCACAGACTTCACTGCAAATAAACACAGCAATTATAACGACCCTTAATTAAAGTACAGCCCAAGATGTAACAAAGGACCTCCCCAGCCTCAGGAAGCACACAGCTCCTAATTATAACAAAAAGACACTAAATCAATTACAATATACTCTAAACATACAACCAAGAAAATAAAACAAAAACAAGCTTACTGTCATGAACACACAGATAACCCTGAACTCCAACTGAGTACAGGTAGCAAGTTTACCAAGACTGACCAAAACCACTGCTACGACATAGCAGTATCAGCACAATGGATAAAGACTGTTACAACACAGTTAAGTTAAAGAAACTAATCTCACTGACCGCAACCAACACAAAACAAAACAGAATAAAACCAAACAATCAAAACCCTATCATACTAAGCATAAGAAAACCAAGCATAAAAGAATCAAGAAGCAAGCATAAGAAAAACCAAATATAAAAGAATCAAGACAGCAAGAACCAAGCAGCAATCCGTGAGTGAGGAGGAGGAGCTAGACAGATATGACCACATCTCACTGAGCCTGCCTTAACGCATGTGAAATCGAGGACCCTAAGAACAAACCAGGTGTTACAACCTCAATTTGGAAGCATGCAAAATATTCTAGCTCAAGTGACAGAACTAAACATTTACATACATTTATTCATTTAGCAGATGCTTTTATCCAAAGCGACTTACAAATGCGAGCACACTCACACACCGATGGTAGCTGAGCTGCCATGCAAGGTGCTAGCTTGCCATCGGGGGCAACTTAGGATTCAGTGTCGTGCCCAAGGACACTTCGGCATGGGACCAGCCGGGCCAGGATTCGAACCACCAACCCTACAATTAATAGATTAGTGGACAACCCGCTCTACCGACTGAGCCACAGCCGCCCTAAACGATTGACCTACCGTGATTCAATGACATGATACTGTCATGATAGCGACTCTAATAGTAGTGACGACGACAGCTGGCGCTCTGACCGGAGCTATGTTAAATTACCAGGTTACGCAGTTGGGAGCTTTGACAGCACAGTCCACTGATTGTGAGCAGAACATCACACCCACACAGGCTCAGTACCCCAACATTGCACTTAACAAATAAAACACATGGTAAAATAGACAACGCTAGCATCACACAGCTAAGCAACAGAGCTAAAAACACATACAGTGCCTTGCGAAAGTATTCGGCCCCCTTGAACTGTTTGACCTTTTGCCACATTTCAGGCTTCAAACATAAAGATATAAAACTGTAATTTTTTGTGAAGAATCAACAACAGGTGGGATACAATCATGA
>JAFFST010046410.1:24543-36625 GCA_022414735.1 Noturus placidus | reverse complement strand
CTCAGGTGTGGACAACCACAATTATAGTATGTTTTAACAAGGGGGGCAATCACTTTTTCACACAGGGCCATGATGGTTTGGATTTTTTTTCACCTTTAATAATAAACACCTTCATTTACAAATTGCATTTTGTGTTTACTTGTGTTGTCCTTGACTATTGTTTAAATTGGTTTGATGTTCCGAAACACTTAAGTGTGACAAACATGCAAAGGAACAGAAAATGAGGAAGGGGGCAAACACTTTTTCACACCACTGTACATGGACTAGAGATCGGAACTTGACAATGAAGGACACCAAATGACAAAAGCTTGACAATGTGTGCTTAAATGCAAGTGCACAGCTCATTAAAAATAAAAATTGAATCAGGTGCAAACAGTCATGTGACATGATCCGGTGAGGTTCAGTGGCTGATGGCAACCTCCCTCTGGGCTTGTGGAAATTTCACGAATTTTTCACTTTACAGTTGTCACAGTATCTTGACAATAGTGATCAGAGTCTAATGGGGAACTATTTAAACATCAGACTACAAAAGCTGCATTGTCAAACAGTGGCCAATATTTAAAGGATCAAGACCAACATTTTAATGATCTCCTGCTACTCCAACTACAACCATTGCACCTTTTAAGAAGGCAGGCATATAATTGTTTGCATTTTTCCCTTTGCTGGTTTTCTGGTCATTCTAATGGAAAATAGTTTTAACATCACTGCAGTTACTTATAATAAGAAGTAACTAGGCTAGACGTTGGTTTTATTTGGATAATCATATACTGTATAATGATAATGCCCTGCTGACAGTTGTAGCTAGTTATTATTTAAAAAAAAATTTAAAAATCAAGTTATTTTGAATAAAATGGTTGACTACCTCAACTTAATATGTATGTAGCCGATGGTCCAACTGACCACTTTTTTTATATAATGTCCTACACCTTTCATAAATATAGTACGTCTGAAAAGTATTCACAACGCTTCACTTTTTCCACATTTTATGTTGCATCCGTATTCCAAAATGGATTAAATTCATTATTTTCCTCAAAATTCTACAAACCATACCCCATAATGACAACATGAAAAGTTTGAAATCTTTGCAAATTTATTAAAAAATGAAAAACAAAGCACATGTACATAAGTATTCACAGCCTTTGCTCAATACTTTGTTGAAGTACTTTGTCACCTATTACATCCTCATCCTCATTACATCCTCATCTTATGATGCTACAAGCTTGACACACCTATTTTTGGGCAGTTTCTCCCATTCTTCTTTGCAGGACCTCTCAAGTTCCATCAGATTGGATGGGGAGAGTCAGTGCACAGCCTTTTTCAGATCTCTCCAGAGATGTTCAATCGGGTTCAAGGCTGGGCTCTGGCTGGGCGACTCAAGGACATTCACAGAGTTATCCTGTTGCCACTCCTTCATTATCTTGGCTGTGTGCTTAGGGTCGTTGTTCTGTTAGAAGATAAACCTTCACCCCAGTCTGAGGCCCAGAGCGCTCTGGAGCAGTTTTTCATCAAGGATGTCTCTGTACTTTGCTGCATTCATCTTTCCCTCGATCCTGACTAGTCTCCTAGTTCCTGCTGCTGAAAAACATCCCCACAGCATGATGTTCCCACCACCATTATTCACTGTAGGGATGTTCTTGGCCAGGTGATGACTGGTGCCTGGTTTCCTCCAGAGATGACTATTGAAAGAGTTCAATCTTTGTTTCAGTATGGTTTGAGAGTCCTTCAAGTGCCTTTTGGCAAACTCCAGGCAGGCTGTGATGTGCATTTTACTGAGGAGTGGCTTCCATCTGGCCACTCTCACCATATAGGTCTGATTGGTGGCGTGCTGCAGAGAAGGTTGTTCTTCTGGAACATGCTGGAACTCTTGGCTCTGTCAGAGTGACCATCGGGTTATTGGTCACCTCCCTGACAAAGGCCCTTCTCCCCGACCGCTCAGTTTGGCCGGGCAGCCAACTCTAGAGTCCTGTTGATTACAAACTACTTCCATTTACGGAAATAGCGTTTTGTTTCCATTGTGTGTGCAGGCTTACACCATTATGCAGCAAGCACCATTTCACATGTACGTGCAAATTGACTACCCAATGTGGAATTACATTTTCAGAAATACAAGTTATTCTCTTCACCCATCTTATTTCACATCTGCCTATGTAATTATACTATATTATACAGTAATTGTATTAGCAAGTCTCTCACTATGTGAAAATGTCCAAATTGGGCCCAAAGTGTCAATATTTTGTGTGGCCACCATTATTTTCCAGCACTGCCTTAACCTCTTCGTCATGGAGTTCACCAGAGCTTCACTGGTTGCCAGTGGAGTCCTCGTCCACTCCTCCTTGAAGACATCACGGAACTGGTGGATTTTAGAGACCTTGTGCTCCTCAACCTTCTGTTTGAGGATGCTCAATAGGGTTTAGGTCTGGAGACATGCTTGGCCAGTCCTTCACCCTCAGCTTCTTTAGCAAGACAGTGGTCATCTTGGAGGAGTGTTTGGGGTCGTTACAGTTAATTGAGGGAACCATGAATGCCAACATGTACTGTGACCTTCTGAAGCAGAGCATGATCAGGATGCAGTATTCAAGCATGATAACGACCCCAAACACACATCCAAGATGACCACTGCCTTGCTAAAGTAGCTGAGGGTGATGATGATGGACTGGCCAAGTATGTTTCAAGACATAAACCTTCTTGAGCATCTGTGGGGCATCCTCAAACTGAAGGTGGAGGAGCACAAGGTATGTAACATCCACCAGCTCCGTGATGTCCTCATGGAGGAGTGGAAGAGGACTCCAGCGGCAACCTGTGAGGCTCTGGTGAACTCCATGCCCAAGAGGGTTAAGGCAGTGCTGGAAAATAATGGTGGCCACACAAAATATTGACCCTTTGGGCCCAATTTGGACATTTTCACTTTGGGGTGTACTCACTTTTGTTGCCAGCACTTTAGATATTAATGGCTGTGTGTTATTTTGAGGGGACAGCAAATTTACACTGTTACAGAAGCTGTACACTCACTACTTTATATTGTAGCTGTGTCATTTCTTCAGTGTTGTCACATGAAAAGCTATGATCAAATATTTACAAAAATGTGAGGAGTGTACTTACTTTTGTTAGATACTGTATCCGTGCATGCACAAAGGTCCAAGTCCTTGGATTTCCTTTACTCAGTGTAACAGTTTAATAAACATCTATTTTTTTAAATAAACATATAAAGTCTTCAATAGCAATTAAAGTAAGAGAGGAAAATATACAGAATACAAATAGCTATTCTTGCAAGTTATTCTAATTTGGTTTTCCACAGATTTACTTTGTGTGTACAATATATGACTGAACAGAAACTACATACAAAAACATTAGTGTGTCTATGATGAGAAAATGAGTGATCTGTGTTATGATAGGGAACAGTAAATTTACAAAGTGTCATTTCTTCAGTGTTGTCACATGAAAATATATAGTCAAATATTTACAAAAATGTGAGGAGTGTACTCAATTTTGTGATACTGTACATACATTTTAGAATATTCGTTTCTTTTGACAACAAGAGTAAATGTAAATTCAACATGAATTAAGTGTCTATATTTGGTTTCTTTTCAGATATTCCGGAGAGCTGATAAGGATGGTAAGTGTGTATTTAGTCATACAAAATGTTTCTGAATCAATTTAATTGTCTTGTCCATAGAGGACCTGATTATACTTTACAAGTAGACATAAGGGAGGAGAAGGATGAACAATGTTGCTGAAGTGATTAAATAAAGATGACATACCATGTCTCCAATAACCATTTTTTTTATGTCAACTTATATTCTGGGAAGGTAACCAAATTTATTTGCTCATAGCCCAGCTAAATAGAAGACCATACATGAGTGGTAAATTTGAGATGTAATTTTGTGCTGTTCTGCACTAAAAAAAAAAAAAAAAAGCTTAAATAAATGTCTCTTAACTCTTATTTTGAAATGACCTTTTGAATAACCCTTGAAATAATGGAAGTAGATAACTTAATTGACTTAACACAGGATATGTGTGGTAATATGTGTAGTTTGGAAAATTGAGTTTTAATTTCTTTACCCTAGGTATATTTAAACCTGTGGCCACAACATTTCTTGAGCTCTTATATTGTTGCATTAGTTCTGCTAGAAAACTAGCTAGGAAGAAGAAAAATCTAATTTAAATGGTATGAATTATATGTTCATGCTTCTGCTCCTGATTTTTACTGTAGTGGTATTATTGTTGCCTTTGCCAAATTCTTTCACATTACACTTTTGCAAAATCTTTTGATTTGTAATTTTTATTTTTCTAAATGAACGGCCATGTTCTTCCAAGTAATTTGATTGAGGGATATTTTATGAAATAAAATATCTAATTAAATTGGATCTATTATTGTAGATGTACTTGCTATTTAATTTTAGATAAGTCTCATTATGCAAATAAACCCTTTTATCCTCATGCATATTCCGTGGCCTTTAGATCGGTCATTGTTATGAGAGACCCACTCTGGCAAGTTATAAAATCTGTAAAGCATTCATGGGTAAAAACATTTCCTACATTTTCATTATTGTAATTTTGGGATTATCATAAGCAAAAAATTGTGGCTTGTTTTGCCGCAAACAGCAGTCTGTTTTTTTTTTTCATTGTCGGAACACACAGCCAGCCACTTAAAATGTCTGTTCGTTTTGGTGACTATATGGAAATCTTTGGAATGAAAAACATAAACTTTTTGTGGTTCCTATGTAGTTACAATATGGGTATAAAAAACATTTACACCCCTGTCTGTGGTATGTGTGTATAAAAAAAGGTTTGCCATAAAAGGTTCCCTCTTAAAGGAAATAGTTGATGTGTGGTACTAACTCAGAGTGATTTTTAAACCTCTCTGCAGAGCAACTTACTGCAAATTTTAATGAGAGGGAAAAAGGCATTGTAGAGGACAGCAGGTGATGGATCCCAGACTGTTCCAGACATTTGCTTTAAATCAGAATAGCTGTGAAAAGCTGTGTTTGCTTATTCATTTAATTATTAAACTTTTTGTTTTATCATAGAATTATTTAAAATCCTTTTGTTTGAGTTTTATCAATCTGATGGCCATGTGGTGGAGACTCCATTAAAAAAATTGTTTGCTTTGTTGCTGTATCGTTTCTGTTTAATTCCTTTTCATGGGGATATGCAATAATATAATAAAGTTTAAACCTTTTTTTTTTTTGGATCGTGTGTAACATTTTCCCATCCCAAAATTCTTATTAGTGTCTGATTTATTGCCATAGTTCACTTGAGAAGGATTGGAAGGATAGGGAATTTCAGTCTGAAAGCCTATGATGCTAATTCTACCTCTTTCATGCACATTGCAAGGAAAGTTCACATGGATATTTTGCAGGCTATACCACTGCTGTTATTAAAAACTGTTCCGACTGCAAAACATTTTGAGTACAGTCCCCTTTGAAAGCATTTGAACTGCAAGGCCAGTTCTATTGTTTTAGCTATACATTTGTGTTTTTAAAGATGAATGAGATGATGGATCAGAATTTCAGCTTTCATTACATAATGTACATCTAGTGTTAAACAGTTGTTTTTTTGGTAGTATTTCTCCCGGCTTCAGTCTCCTATTCAGGGGGTGAAATGCATGCTCAACTAGGTTAAGGGCTTGTGATTGACTTGGCCAGTCTAATACCTTCCCCTTGATGAATTCCTTTGTTGTGTTGGCACTGTGATTTGTGCCATTGTGTTGCTGCATGAGGAAGTTCCTTCCAATTAAATTGGATGCATTACTCTGTAAATTGGAAGGCAGGTTGTTTCTGCATACTTCTGAATTAATTCTGCTGCAATCATGAGTTGCATCATCAATAAAGATTAGTAAACCTGTTCCAGAAGCAGCCATGCAAGCCCAAGCCATGGCACTACCACCACTGTGCTTGACTGAGCTTCTATATTTTTGATTATTAGCAGATCCTCTCTTTCTCCAGACTCTGGCCTTTCCATCACTTAGAGGTTAATCTTAGTTACAGAACTTTTGTATTTCTTTGTGAATTCCAATCTGGCTTCCTGAATCTTACTGCTGATGAATGATTTGCATCTTGTAGTATGATCTCTATATTTCTTCTCTTGAAGTCTTCTTTGAAGGTTGGATTATGATCCTTCAACCCTGCCCTGTGGAGGTAGTTGGTGATGTCATAGACTGTTGTTTTTGGGCAGGGCACACCTGGGCAGTCAAATGATCTAATGTATATTTGATCACTTGAAAAAATGGGTGGGTTCAAACAAAAGGTGGCATGTTCTAATTGTTTAGCACATCTACATGTAAATATGAGCATCTAAAATCTATCATCTCTAAATATCGTCTATATATAAATCTATCGTCTCACTCATCTTTTGCCTAGAATTGGCCTTACTGTTCCAGTACATTTGTAGCTGTATAGCTAACATTAAATAAATTACTTTGGAACCAAATGCATTTTTATGTTTAAATAGTTTCATTTCAAACTCCACATGTACAATCAAACCCATTTAACCCAAAGAACCATTTAGATGGGGTAATTATAAGAGGTCTTTTGGCCCCACAGTTTCCCCCCTGAACTACTTTGTCAAGTGGTGGCACAAAAACTAACAGGGATGTGGCTGTAACCCAGCATCACACTCACAGTAGCACCCCTCTTCAGTATTGCGCCTGCTTAAATGAAGCGCTTGTGTAGGAGAGGGCCAGATAATTACAGAGAAGTGGGTGGTAATGGAAGTGAAATTCTTCGTTTCAAGGTGAGGTGTCACCCTATAGAGTGTCCATTAGTTCCTGATTAATGTTTCTGTCATTTAAAATACTGTAAAAATTCTGTGTTTGTGTGTGTTTTTGGTTTATTTGTGACTACTACCCAATTATGCTGTTTAAGCTTTTAGAAGAGTTAAATCCCTGTTTTTGTTCTTGAGTGCAAATTTATGCATTTATCCTTTTCCCTCTCTCGCTCTCTAGCTCGCTCACTCACTCACTCACTCACCCACCCACACACATGCAAAGACCCCCTTTTTTTCCAAGCTTTGCATTCACATGTTTATGCTGGCAACAAAGGACTGTTTACATGTGCTTTCAGTGACAAGTAAACACATTGATGGTAGACTTTCCATCGATGTGAACACTACATGGCTCCCCTCCTCCATATCTTATGCATAATGAATGGCTATAGAAGATGCCTTCTTAAAAATGAGGCTCTACATTTGCATATTTAAAGGCTGTTATTAGCACAAGGTGCAGTACATGTGGACAGTCTTTGGAGAGACCTGTTCTTGCAGGGAGTGAAAGCTGAAGGGTGGGCATTGGGATGAAACACTGGAGTATGATTAAAGCCCTGGTCTGTGGTTAAGTGCTATTCCAGCGGAGCCTCATTCATTCTTTATGATGGTTAGACTTCTAGTCAGGGAAAGTGCAGTACAAGTGTAGAGTGAATCTCATACTACATGCTATTCTTAGATGAGTTACTGATTAGGTGGTACTTGTACATCATTCTCTTAACTGAATTGTGAATCATTATGTTGATGCTGATCTCATGGAGACATGACGTTGTCTATTCTCAACAAAGTCTGTCCTTCTCCTGTAACATCATTATTGAAGCCTTCATGTCCTTAACAGTCTTTCTTGTTAACTCACACACTGACCGCTTCAAAGCTCTGCAGCTTTTTCACATCCAAGTTATACTCTGTTTGAAACTAAAATGACACTTGGGATACACAGTCTATCTGTAATAGCACTTACTGGGCTTGGCGTGTGTCATGAAATCAGCCCAAAATGTTTAAATTGGAACAGAACTAGCTTCCACCTGGTATGACCATGTTTTTAAAAAATATAACGTTGGAATTTCTTAATAATAACTACTTTATAAGTAGGCATAGTTATACCTTTTGTTAGGTGGTGTGTAGTTTACTGAACACACACACACACACACACACACACACACACACTTATGTGTATGTATGTATGTGTATATATATGTGTGTGTGTGTGTGTGTGTATGTATGTATGTGTGTGTGTGTGTGTGTGTGTGTGTATATATATATCTTGTTGATTCGATAGACGGGCTGACCCTCAACCTCCAGAGTCTTGGGGGGCGTCTGGGAGGCTAGGGGACCGTCGACTATGGGCGGAAGGAGACATGGAATGAAGGCGACAGCCGGCTGTGCTGTGGAAGTTTGAGGCGATAGGTGACCTCATTAATACGCCGGAGAACCGTGAAGGGGTATCGGTGCGATAGTTTCCTCCCCCCTGGCGGCGGGCGCAGATTTCTGGTGGACAAACACACCCGATCCCCAGGCTGAAATTGTGGGTTCTCGCCGCGACGACGGTCTGTCTTGCATTTGTAGGTGTCCGCGGCAGCCCGCAGGCGGCGATGGGTTTCGACCCAGACTTGTTCGCTCTTTCTGAACCAGTGGTCCACTGCCGGGGAAGCGGTGGTCGTGGCGTCCCAGGGGTACAGGGAAGGTTGGTACCCTAGCATGCACTGAAACGGGGTTAGTTTTGTGGCGGAATGGCGTAGGGAGTTCTGGGCATACTCGGCCCACGGCAGGTAAGTGCTCCAGTCCTCAGGGTGATCAGAGCTATACGTGCATAAAAACCGCCCCAATTCCTGGATCGTTCTCTCCACTTGCCCATTGCTCTGAGAGTGATATCCGGACGAGAGGTTGGTGGTCACGCCTAATTTGGTCATGAATCCAGACCAGACGCTGGAGGTGAACTGCGGGCCCCGGTCACACACAATCTCCTCGGGGAGTCCAAAGTACCGGAAAACGTGTTGGAACAGCAATTCGGCTGTCTGGAAAGCGGACGGGAGGGAAGGCAAAGATATGAATCGCACAGCCTTGGAGAATCTGTCCACAATGACACAGATGAGCGTGTGTCCCTTGGAGGGCGGTAAATCTGTTACGAAGTCTATGGCGATGTGGGGCCACGGGCGTTTAGGCGAGGGAAGGGGGGTACAAGCTTACCAGCTGGGGGCGATCGAGGAATCTTATGTTGGGCACATACAGAGCAGGAGGCCACAATCCGGGAGATGTCTCTCTCCATCCCTGGCCACCAATACTTCTCCTGCAGGAGATAATGGGTTCCGTGCTCTCCGGGGTGACCAGTTCCAAGTGCTGTGTGGGCCCAGGTGACGAGTTTCTCCCGCTTCTCCGCGGGCACAAAGAGGCGATCACGTGGGCATTGCGGGGGCACTTGCGAGTGGGGGACCTCCTCCAGCTGTTGGTCCAGCGACCATTCGATGGCGTTACTTATGCAGGTTGGGTCCAGGATGTATTTCTCCCTAGGGACGTCCCTCTCTGGAGGATCATGGCGGGAGAGAGCATCTGCCTTGCCATTCTTGGACCCTGGTCGGTAGGATAAGGTGAAATTGAATCTGGTGAAGATTCAATTCACCAGGAACAGGGCCCAGCGAGCCTGGCGAGCATTGAGTCTCTTGGCTGTCCGAAGGTACTCCAGATTCCTATGATCTGTGTAGACAACAAAGGGATGATTTGCCCCCTCTAACCAATGTCGCCACGTCTCCAACGCCAGTTTTATGGCTAGTAGCTCTTTATCTCCCACACTATAGTTCTGCTCCATGGGTGAAAAGGTTCGGGAGAAATAGGCGACGGGGTGGAGCTTCGGTTTCTCTCTGAACCTTTGAGACAAGATGGCTCCTACCCCTACTTTCGAGGCGTCTACCTCCACCGTGAAGGGTATTGAGGGGTCTGGGTGCCTTAAGACGTGGGCAGTTGAGAAGGCCAACTTGAGCTTCTCGAAAGCTTCTTGGGCTGAGGGGTTCCACTGGAGGCGGCTAGGTCTCCCCTGGAGGAGGGAAGTGAGAGGTCTTGCTACTGTACTGAAGTTCCTTATGAATCTACGATAAAAGTTGGCGAATCCCAGGAAACGTTGTAGCTCCCTAATGGTTGTAGGTGTGGGCCATTCCTGTACCGCCTTGACCTTCCCCTGGTCCATGGCGATTCCCTGGGGACTAATCACGTACCCCAGGAAGGCGATCGTGTGTTGGTCAAACTCCCACTTCTCCGCCTTAACATATAACTTGTTCTCCCACAGCCGACGTAGAACCTGGCGTACGTGTTGAACGTGTTCCTCCTGGGTGTTCGAGTAGATGAGTATGTCATCTATGTAGGCAATCACATACCGCCCCAACATGTCCCGCAGTACATCATTAATGAGGCACTGGTATACCGAGGGCGCGTTGGCCAGCCCATATGGCATTACTAGGTATTCGTAGTGCCCCGAGGTAGTGCTAAACGCTGTCTTCCACTCGTCTCCTTCGCGGATACGCACCAAATTGTAGGCGCTACGTAAATCTAGTCTGGTAAATACCTTGGCGGTACGGAGCTGCTCCAGGGCAGACGGGACCAAGGGTAAGGGGTTACGATACTTTATACAACATTGGTTAAGTCCCCGGTTGTCGATACAGGGTCGGAGGCCCCCTCTTTTCTTCTCGACAAAAAAGAACCCTGCGGAAGCCGGGGACGTGGAGGGTCGAATATATCCCTGGCGCAGGGCCTCCTGGATATACTCTTCCATAGCCTCCTGTTCCTTGAGGGTTAGGGGGTACACTCTTCCTCGGGGTGGCGTGGCGCTGGGTAGGAGATCTATCTTGCAATAATAATCCCGGTGAGGGGAAGCCATCTTGCCTTCCTCTTACTAAAAACTTCTCGGAGATCGTGGTACGCCGGTGGGATGACCACTGGTTTGGCTGGATGGGGGCTCTCTACTGTGGTGGAGGTCACGGGGTTACCAGGTCCTGGAGGCACTTGGTGATGCATTGTGAGGACCACTATACGATTTCTCTTCGTGTCCATGAGATGTGGGCGTCGTGCTGCTGCAACCAGGGAAGGCCGAGGACCACCGGATGACGCGCTATCTCGATGACATACAGACGGATGGTTTCATGATGTAGGGCACTGACGCAGAGGTGGAGGGGCTCGGTACAATGGGTGATCAACCCCCTCCCGATGGGGGCGCCGTCGGTGGCCTGGACGTGGCGCGGGTGTTCCAAACGACAGACAGGGAGGTTAAAAGCAGACTGTATTCCATAAGGCATTAGGGTGTGTCGGCTTACCATCGGCTGTGGGCGTGACCTTACCGGTCTTTCAGGGCACTGGCGGTTGAAGTGGTCAGACCACCCACAGTAGAAGCATCGGTTCTCCCGGAGTCGCTTCTCCCGTTTGCTCAGGCGGGCTTTTCCCAACTCCATCGGCTCCTCTGGACATCCCGGACCTGGCATAGCCTGGACAGCTGGGTGAAGGGCACGTCCCTTGAGCATACGGTCAATTCGAATGGCTAGTGTGATCAAAGTGTCCAGTGTCCCCTCATTATCACGGCAGTTCCGTAATGATCTCAGCATTTAATCCACGGCGGAACAGGGTCTTTAGAGCTGGATCGTTCCACCCGCTCCGTGCGGCGACGGTCCGAAATTCCACCGCATAATCCGCAACGCTGCGTGCTCCCTGAGATAAGGACATAAGCTCCTCCCCGGTCTCTCGGAGGCCCGAGGAATGATCAAAGACCGTTCTAAAGCGGGCTGTTAGCTGCTCATAGGAGCGGTTCTCTGTGCCTCCTGCTCCCACTCGGCGGTAGCCCAAAGCAGCGCTTTGCCGGTTAAGTACTGCATAAAATGGATGATTCGCTGCTGATCCATCATATCGGGATATGAAGAGAAGAGAGAGCACTGCAAGAGGAAAGCCCGACAGCTGGCTGGATCTCCGTCTTACTTTTCCGGGGTCGGCATAGCGGGGAGCCGTGGCGAGGACTGCATGCACGAGGGGGGCGTGGCCCCAGCCATGCCGGAGCGTGCCACTTGTTGGAGCTGCGTAACCCCCTCGGTCATCGCGGCGATTTACGCGCCCTGCTCACTTAACATGCGACCATGTCCCTCTCTGGCTGCTGCCCATCTAGGATCTCCCGCTGGTTCCATAATGGGCGAAGTATTCGGTCACGTCGGGCGACGGGTATATATGTGTGTGTGTGTGTGTGTGTGTGTGTGTATATATATATATATATATATATATGCACACATATACAGTGCCTTGCGAAAGTATTCGGCCCCCTTGAACTGTTCGACCTTTTGCCAGGTTTCAGGCCTCA
>JAFFST010046409.1:140882-178989 GCA_022414735.1 Noturus placidus | reverse complement strand
TTATTTTTTATTAATAATTACATCTTGCATCTTTACATTACATTAGGAATTGATTGTGTGTGTGTGGTTGTCTTAGAGTGAGAATTTATTTTTCACACCAAATTGCTGAGGACCCCCTGGCGGCCCCCACTTTGAAAACCACTGGCCTAGGCCATCCTTATGTAGAGCAACAATTCTTTTTTTCAGATCCTCAGAGAGTTCTTTGCCATGAGGTGCCATGTTGAACTTCCAGTGACCAGTATGAGGTAGTGGGAGAGCGGTGACACCAAATTTAACACACCTACTCCCCATTCACACCCGAGACCTTGTAACACTAACAAGTCACATGACACCAGGGAGGGAAAATGGCTAATAGGGCCCAGTTTGGACATTTTCACTTAGGGGTGTACTCACTTTTGTTGCCAGCGGTTTAGACATTAATGGCTGTGTGTTGATTATGTTGAGGGGACAGTAAATTTACGCTGTTACACAAGCTGTACACTCACTACTTTACATTGTAGCAAAGTGTCATTTCTTCAGTGTTTTCACATGAAAAGATATTTACAAAACTGCGAGGGGTGTATTCACTTTTGTGAGATACTGTATGCTTGGATGGCTTCATGTGTCTCAGAGGAAACACATGCTAGCATGTACTCTCCCCTTTTGATAGTTGTTGTGTGATAGGGGAGAGCTATATAGTGGGTGGAAACTGAGAAATTACCAAAATGGAGGAGCATGGAGGCTAAAAATAATAATAAGCTTGTCAGATCACAGTTTTTGCTAAGTTTTTACCTATAGTTACTGTGTTTTATGTTTAAGTTGTAGATGGGAGGGCAATGAAGAGCTTAACAAACACAGACTTGACAGCCAATCCATTAGGTCGGTCCCACAGGAGGGCAGCTGCTGTGTCATACAAGGAGCCGACTCTCAATTGGTGAGAATTGTTTTGTTAATCTTCCATATATGAAATGTTTTTGTTCTAGCTGCATTTTAAAGTTCCCACTGCTTTTACTGTTTACAAATTATTATTATTATTATTATTATTATCATTATTGTTATTATTCATAATATTTAATTTCATTTTACAGCAAAATGAGGCGTGGGGACAAATTCTCAGACACCAGATTTTTAAGTTCTCCAGTGTTTAAAAAGAAAAACATTAAGAAAACCACTAAGTAAACCCTCAAACACATTTTGAATAGAATTTGTACATTTAACATACAGTTAATTGTTGTTTTGATTGCATTTCATTTTTTTTAAATATCTGTTTTTGCATTAGCATTTTTATAATTTAAATGACCTCTCATTACAGTGTAATTTGCAGAACACTTTGTTTAAGTGGCCTATGAAATTACATCTCTGTATTGGTTGCTATGTTACCAATAGAGTATTGACGTGCCTGTCAGGTAGTGAATGAATAATTCAGATAGTGTTCACCTGAGATGTGTACTGTTGCTACAGAATAGAGTTGTCTTTGCAGTTTATATAATACACTGTACCAAGTGGTTAGATTGTTTGTTTATTTGTTATTTTCTTGTTCGTGTTGAATGTGTTCAGGAGCATTTGGTGAGTGACTGTTTTATTAGTTCATTCAGATTAAACGTCTTTTTTGTTCTCCCAGATTAAACTACTGTTTGTGTACTGATTTTGAAAGAATGTACAATTTGCACACATTTCAAAACATAACTAATAAATTTCAGTTTGTATTGGACTTCACAGATGTCCTTTTGCAGTCGTATGCCTAGGCTGCTTTTCCTGTACTTGGCAAAACAAAACAGGATTTCACATTTGCACTGTTTATATTATAGCCATGAGACACAGATTAACCAAGAGGTTAATGTTGTTCTCTTTTAGTGTACAGTGTTTTTTTTTTTTTTTTTTTTTTTTTTTTCTTCAATATTATTTCAGTGTGCACATCATTTGGAAATAAATGACTACCTGTTCCAGTCCTGATTGTTTTGGTTATGTGAAACATGGAAACCAGACAATTGAAGCGAAACATTGAAGCCCTGCTGTAAGTCCCCCATGAGGCCCTAATAATGTCTATTAATCTGAAGATATCTGAACATAGGCATGTTGGCATAGTTTCAACATCATAATGACTTTGTATGATTATAACTAAATATATACAGTATCTCACAAAAGTGAGTACACTCCTCACATTTTTGTAAATATTTGATTATATCTTTTCCTATGACAACACTGAAGAAATTAAACTTTGCTACAATGTAAAGTAGTGAGTGTACAGCTTGTGTAACAGTGTAAATTTACTGTCCCCTCAAATAACTCAACACACAGCCATTAACGGCTAAGCCGCTGGCAACAAAAGTGAGTACACTCCTAACTGAAAATGTCCAAATTGGGCCCAAAGTGTCTATTTTGTGTGGCACCATTATTTTCCAGCACTGTCTTTACCCGCTTGGACATGGAGTTCACCAGAGCTTCACAGATTGCCATGACGACATCACGGAGCTGGTGGATGTAAGAGACCTTGTGCTTCTCCACCTTCCTTTTGAGGATGCCCCACAGATGCTCAAAAAGGTTTAGGTCTGGAGACATGCTTGGCCAGTCCATCACCTTCACCCTCAGCTTCATTAGCAAGGCAGTGGTCATCTTGGAGGTGTGTTTGGGGTCGTTATCATGCTGGAATACTGCCCTGAGGCCCAGTCTCTGCTTCAGTATTTCATAGTACATGTTTGCATTCATTGTTTCCTCAATGAACTGTAGCTTCCCAATGCCGGCAGCACTCATGCAGCCCCAGACCATAACACTACCACCACCATGCTTGACTGTAGGCAAGACACACTTGTCTTTGTACTCCTCACCTGGTTGCCACCACGCACGCCTGACACTATCTGAACCAAATAATCAGACCATAGGACATGGTTCCAGTAATCCATGTCCTTAGTCTGCTTGTCTTCAGCAAACTGTTTGCGAGCTTTCTTGTGCATCAACTTTAGAAGAGGCTTTCTTCTGGGATGACAGCCATGCAGACCAGTTTGATGCAGTGTGCGGCGTATGGTCTGAGCACTGACAGGCTGACCCCCCACCCCTTCAACCTCTGCAGCAATGCTGGCAGCACTCAGACGTCTATTTCCCAAAGACAACCTCTGGATATGACGCTGAGCATGTGCACTCAACTTCTTTGGTCAACCATGGTGAGGCCTGTTCTGAGTGGAACCTGTCCTGTTAAACCGCTGTCTTGGCCACGGTGCTGCAGCTCAGTGTCAGGGTTTTGGCAATCTTCTTATAGCCTAGGCGATCCTTATGTAGAGCAACAATTCTTTTTTTCAGATCCTCAGAGTTCTTTGCTATGAGGTGCCATGTTGAACTTTCAGTGATCAGTATGAGTGAGTGTGAGAGCATGACACGAAATTTAACATACCTGCTCCCCATTAACATCTGAGACCTTGACACTAACAAGTCACATGACACTGGGTTGGGAAAATGGCTAATTGGGCGCAATTTGGACATTTTCACTTAGGGATGTACTCACTTTTGTTGCCAGCGGTTTAGACATTAATGGCTGTGTTGAGTTATTTTGAGGGGACAGTAAATTTACACTGTTACACAAGCTGTACACTCACTACTTTACATTGTAGCAAAGTGTCATTTCTTCAGTGTTGTCACAAGAAAAGATATAATCAAATATTTACAAAAGTTTGAGGGGTGTACTCACTTTTGTGAGATACTGTATATTGTGTTTGTGTATGTATGGGTAAGATGCAACAATCATTAAAACATTCAATGCATGTTGTTAATAATGTGACTTCTGTAAAATACCTTTCTTATTTTATGAGTGGTCATTATATTGGACAAAAGCTCAGGGAAAATGGCTTTGACCCGAAGGGTAAAGGTTCTTCCTCAATTCTGGATGATCTGGTAAGAATCAACTTTACAACTTTACTCCGTACATGCGTGCAATATATATAATTTTGTACTCTATGTTATGTTAGTGTTGTGGAGAGAGAACCTTCTCTGCTATCTAGTACTAACTATTAAAACATATCACTGCTAAACACACAATATGTAAGTGTTCTGACTTGAAATAAAATAAATGAGTAATCACTAATTATGTAAAAAATGGTATGTAGGTACAATAACAAAGTGCTAACTTTCTTTGTCTGCCTGACTGTCTTTATATACAGGCTCATTTTGATTTAGCCATAAGTGTGGCTTTATGGTGGATGAATGAGAAAAAGGGGAAAAATGCGAATGAACTTATGTGAGTAATGTGTTTTGTGTGATTTATTAAAAATAAAATTTTTACACTGGTCATTATTTTTGCACTTCGAGCATTTTTGGAGGTTCTACACTTGCTGGCAGATATTTACCTGTGAACTGTCTTTGTAGAGGAGCCATCAGTCCCAGCCAAAGTCACTGTCCTAATCGACTGGAAAGAGAAGCAATAATCCTCTCATCCTTTGCAGGGATGCTTTTGGTACATTTATTAGATAGATCTTTATATAAGGCTCATTCTGGTAACCATGTTATTGAAAAAATACTTGTATTTCTTCATTTCAGAATAGCTTACCTGTAAATGAGATCCTGTCGCTGTATAGTTGCAAGCCATCTGCTTCCTGCCCTCATCCAGACACTAAAGTAAAAACATTTATAATCATTTCTAAAAGTGCATTGTTTAAAAATATGTAAGAAATAAAACAACAGGGCATGCTGTTACAGTAAAAATGAATGATCGGGTGCTGTGATGCAGCCTTGGAGTTATTTTCCAATGATGGCACATTTTATTCCTCTTGTATCACATCTATTTTAACTTATTAATGAACATACTTTTTAACCATTTAATGTTGTAAAGGTACATCTGTGAGACAAGTTACACTGTACATTATAGCATGTTAATAAGACAACGGTTGATAAGCCTAAATGAATAAATAATCAGCTTGTCATGATACCAAAAATTCAGAAAGTGAAAAGTCCTCTGTTCTGAAGACTTTTTTCTTTGTAAAATGACAACAGATAAAATGTTTTAATCTGTTCATTATTTTTCTTAGATTATGTAGAATGTATGCCATACAAGTCTCCATGACTGAGCTGTTACTATAGAAACAATTATGTATTAGAATATGCTCTTTAACATAAACCAATTACAGATGGCACTGTTGTATGAGCCTGCCATTAAAGAAAATTAAGCAACACTTTCTGACCAATTAGATTTATGAATCGAAAAACTCTGTGGTAAATATAAGAAAGTATATAATCTAACAATACTTTATTAAGTATTATGTTTTATGTTATAGAATACAAAGTTGTAGGGCTCAACTTTTGAAGGGCCAGGGTCCATCACGGTTTGTTGATTTCCCTGCTCATTTACACCCCTATTAAACTTGCTAACTTTGCCTACTAACCTGGTGAGGTCAAGTCAAGTGGCTTTTTTTTGTCATTTCAACCATATACAGTACAGCTGGTACAGTACATAGAGAAAGAAACAACGTTCCTCCAGGACCATGGTGCTACATAAAACAACACACTAACCACATGAGATGACACAGAACTAAAAAAAAAAAAACATTCTACATAAAGTGCACATGTGCAAACAACACAAGACAGTACAGTAACTACTAAGACAGAACGATGGGCAGAGTAACGGCGACCAGTACACAGCTCTAGTATGGAAACCCTTGCAGGGACAGAAAACTGTGCTGAACTCTGACCCAGCATGACTGGAGTATCGAACTACTATATCATCTCACCTCCTCTGCTATGATTTCCACAGGGCAACATTGTTCATCCTTTCTCCTTGTCCTATCACCCATTTGCCATGCTCAGTTCTCATAAGGCAGTAGACCGTTCAAGAAAACATAGTAAGTACTATATATGACACTGTGCACTGACTAGTCTCTGTATTCTCTGTCTGATTTGCATGCATCACAAAAAAAAGAAATCCTTATTTTTGTTTTCCAGCTCAGATGCTGAAAAGGTGGAATACTCAGCATAATAAAAGAGCATCAGCAGTGTTGGAGAAGCTGAAGGCGTCCTCCCCAACCCCCTCTTCTCTATCTTCTTTCAGTGTGAGTTCTTAAAAATCTTCCACTAAATAAACCACTTCTTATTCTCTCATGATATATTTGTATATAAAGCATTGTCTCCTTCATTGTATCACATATTTGTCTAATTGTCAATCATAACTCAGTTTATTATTCATCTATACATTGTGAATCATATCATTCAATAACTACTATGAATTATTTAGCAAATACAGCTAAACAAATTGAATACATAGTTATACATATAGTACCGTATGTATTGTAACTCCATAGACCAAACCTTACACCAGACTAGGGTTGTCAAAAGTACCGGTACTTCGGTACCAAGATGAAAAAAAGTTGACTGGACCAGATTTCATTATTACTGGGTCAACCCGGTACTGACGCTCTGCCTGACAGGTAGTCAGTTGTGAACATTTCATGGGTGCACCGTGCAGTGGCTGCATCCCAAACCACATACTGACCCACTATATAGTAGGCGAAATACATGTATTTCTCTCGGACGCTCGTTTTCCACTTTCGGTGCTATTACCGCTAAGTGTGTAAAAGCACACCTAAAATTTATGTGCGGTTAGATCAACCGTGCTTTCAGGAAGAGCGGCTGCTTAACCACAGTATTTATTCAAACAGTTCAAGCAGGTGAGGTTAAAATTATGATAGTTGCGTTATGAATGTTGTTGCATAGTTTAATTCGAGTGTATTATTACAAAAGAAAAATCCTTGTTTTTGCTTACTTAATGGTTAGCATATGCTCGTTTAAGGCTAATACGGTCAGGAGTCCTTAATAAATATTTACATTTACTCATTTAGCAGACGCTTTTATCCAAAGTGCACACTCGTACACCAATGGTAGCAGAGCTTCCATGCAAGGTGCTATCTTGCCATTGGGGGCAACTTAGGGTTCAGTGTCTTGCCCAAGGACACTTCGGCATGGGATCACCCGGGCCGGGATTCGAACCACCAACCACACGATTAGCGGATTAGCGGACAACCCGCTCTACCAACTGAGTCACAGCCGCCCTGTGCATATTTAATGCTTTAACTTTTATTTGGGTAAAATAAATGGCAGGACATGATGGAGTTTACAAATTTTCAAATCAGATGCATTTTGATGACCTATATATCTAGGCGGCTATTTAGGGCGGCTGTGGCTCAGTTGGTAGAGCGGGTTGTCCACTAATCCACTAACCGTGGGGTTGGCGGTTCGAATCCCGGCCCTGGTGACTCCACATGCCGAAGTGTCCTTGGGCAAGACACTGAACCCTAAGTTGCCCCCAATGGCAAGCTGGCAGCTCTGCTACCATTGGTGTGTGAATGTGATCTCATTTAGTAAGTCGCTTGTAAATGTAAAAATGATATTTCTGTAAAGCTGCTTTGAGACAATGTACCATTGTAAAAAAGCGCTATACAAATTGATAATTATTATTAATTATTATATCTGAAAATTTTGTGTTAGAAAATAATAGATGTGTGGCTGGCACTGTTTGCCTTTAATATCAGTCAGAAAAGCATTTCTACTCTTGTCTGGATAACTCTAGTAGCTCTGATAATGATATACTTGGCATAAAAGACATTTTATATTGATATGAAACTTTATTAATAAAATAATGTGTAGTTCAATTAGCATGTTTTTGTGTTTTGCTTTGGTACCAAAATTGGTACCAAGTACCGTGGAATTTTACTGGTATTGGTACCGACTGGTGAAATGTTGGTACCAATCCTACACCTGGCTGAACCCAAGTGTCACTTATGGAGTTTAAGAGCATAATCTAAGCCATTTAGTTAAGGATCTGTATTCTGTTGTGTACAGGACACTGAGGATTCTTTGAAAGAGCAAACAAAGCACTATGGAAGCTCTGAGGAATCGCAGCAGGACTGAAGACTACTCATCCCATCAAATAGTCTTTACAACATTCTATTATTACTATATATCTTTTAGATTTTATTTTTACTTAAAAAAACAATTCAGTTGCAGTTTGACCTTTTAGAAGTCCTAATGTTTAGTAATTTACGTAAAAGCCAATGCCTTATATTAAGTAGGACATTGTTATTAATTTCAAGCTTAAAATTGATTTGTTCTCCTGGCAGATAATTTTTCTTCTTTCTATAATTAAATGCTTCAAATAAACAACATTATCTGTCAGAATTTCAGCACATAAGAAAAATAATATGAATCCATGAGAAATCAGCATGCCATGGTTTCACCTGACCAGGCTTTCCAGTAGCTTGCTATACAGAAGCTTTTGCTGGAAACTCTAATGTTGCTGTGTGGCTATTGTGATTAACATAATCATGATTGTAATATATATGAAAGGTTCTGCTGAGACAGTTTTTCCCCCTGTAAACAGGGTATTTCTGGTCTGGAAAAACATGTACTACACCAAGTTTGACACCAATAGGCAGCTCAAAATATTGTAGGGAAAGTCTATTTTAGAGAAGTCGTTTCATGCTTATTTTATAGGGTCTGATATTAATTTATAAATATCTACATTACTTATCTGTTGGTTCCTTTTTTATGTTTTTTGTTTGTTTTTGAGCAATACTTGTGTTAATCTGTATTGTTGTATTAACCACCGACTATTTCATAACAATATTCTTATTCTTATACATTATAAATTTAGTATAAACACATCTACTCCTGTCTAGATACATCATAGATAAATATATATAGATTGAGCTTAACATTTATTTGCTCATTATTAGTACTGAATGCAGAAAAAAATTTTTTGATCCTCAGGCAGGTGTTGAGTAAATATATACTTGTCTCAAATGTCATGAACTATTTTGACAGATGCTCGGCATCACTGGCTCATCTATGAGTAGACCATATCTAGTGTCACACTAGGCCTATGAGTTAAAGAGATACTGGGATGCAGTGATTCCAGAGATGGACTCCATCCTATCATTGATTTGTCCTTCACACAAATTTCTTTGTTTTACACTCATTACAATACTGTCAGTAATTTGGGGTTGTTCTCTTGCTCTTTTGGAGTTGTTTATTTTCCAATAACATCATGTAATAATAGTGTTTTATTTCTCTTAAATCACAGCAATTTGCCTATGATTACAGTTTGTTAATTTAGTAATGAATGATGCATCATATATTTTAACCATTTATAGTTACATTTAATGTAGTGGAACTCCCATGAAACAAGTTAGTTCCCGTTATCACTTACATTATAGCTTTAAACAGTCTTTGCTCTCTCTTGTCTAGTGGCATAACTAGAGTTTTATACAGGGGGTGGCCTCACACACACACACACCATGATGGGTTTCCATGTTTTATGGGAAATTTCCATAATTAGTTTTATACTGTACAATCTGTATTTTCTATCCCCTAAACCTATCCATCACCTAAACATTACAAAAATGTAATATGTTAATATTTAAAAAATGTAATATGTATGATTTAGTATGATTTATAAGCTGTTTTCCTCATGGGACCAAAAAAATTCTGGTATTGATAGTAATAACACACACACACACACACACACACACTGTCGTCACATGGTGGAAAGAATTGGGTCACTCTGTTTCTGTCTATAAGTGTTTTCAGAAAATAATATCCAAAATATTTTCAGAAAATAAAGCTTAAGCACCAAGGAGATAAGATATAGCAACTTGTGTCTGTTACATGAACTGCTGAGTTTATTTACAAAAATCAACACCACCACACACTGTAATTTGCACCTGATCTGCCTGTGTTTTTCCTCTTTAAATAGAACTGATATCTCTCCCTTTCTTTTCATGGTGAACTGATCCTGTGCAAACATATGACAGTCTGTGGTTACATCTAATCATTCAATGTCTTATAAAAGTTATTCAGCAAACAAACCTGATGCTAAACCTTAAAAACATAGTTCAAATATGATGTTTTCTTATTCTTCAGTATCTGTCTGTGATTTGAAAAGTGCATGTGCTGCCGGTGAACGTCAAAAAAACCCAAAACTCTTCTTTTGACAAGAGGTGAAATGATGTGTCAGTAATCATGAGCTACTGCGAGTAGCAAATAAAATGTTGGGGTGGCACCCGGGTTGGCCAATCTGATGTCAGGAGTGTCTAATGCCACCCCTGACACCTCTCTGGCTCCACCCCTGCTCTTGCCCTGTTACAGATAAAACCGGAACGCACAGAATACTTTACAAAGCCTTTGCAAAATGTTTAATAAATGTCTCCTTCAAAAAGATTCATCATAACAAAGAAAAATTTATAATCTTTGATAAATAACAACACAGTATTTAATCCATTTATTATTACTTATAGATTACGTGGATCGTCTGCCCATACAAGTCCCTCTGATTGAACTGTTACTATAGTAACGATAACATGTTAGAATGAGAGTATTAATATAAACCTGTTTGCTTTATTTTTTGCATTGTGGTATACATTTTTATTTTTTTTATACATTTTTACAAATCCTGTGAAGTCTGGAGAACAGATTATTTGCATGTGGCTCATATATGAGGGTTGGGACTAAGTATCTGGTCTTATATGCGACAGGATCTGTGTGACAAACACAGCATTTTTAATGCAACATGGACATTCCATATTGTTCTTGTTACTATTGTAACATGGACTAGTGGATACCACACCAGTCCTTTCCCTTTGTCTGTGTATGTGGGGGAAAAAAAAACCCTAGTAGTTATGTATTCTTGCTTCAAATTACAGCACCAATGTTGTTCTCTCACACAACAGTCAACATGTCAGTCCCCTATAGTTATGCAGTTCTGTTGATTTAAATGATAATACTTTGTTTGTGAAGAGGACTATAAAAAGCTTGGGAAACAGATTCTCTCCATCAGACATCATGGGAAAGGTGGGAGTTTTTTTTGTACCACTATTTGTATTAAACTAAAGCATTAACTGCCTTACACTATTCTTATTAGTAATGTGACCATTGCTTTATATTCCAGATTATTTTTTACGAGGACACGAATTTCCAAGGCCGTAGTTATGAGTGCAGCAGCGACTGCACAGATCTGCACTCCTATTTCAGTCACTGCAACTCCATCAGAGTGGAGAGTGGCTGCTTCATGATCTATGAAAGGCCAAATTACATAGGTCAACAATATTTCATGAAAAAAGGTGACTATTCTGGCTTTCACAGTTGGAAGGGTGTCAGCAGCAGTATCAGATCCTGTCGCATAATTCCACCGGTATGCTTTGTTTGCTATTCTGCTATACTGTTTCATAAAGTTGAAACTGTATGAAAAAGTCATGTTATGATAACCAATCCACATAAAATCACAATATTTGGTCCATAATGATAGACAGTATATCGAAACAATATAGATATACAATTTTCATACTTTCCCTTTGTTATATTTCTTTTAAAATGTAGTTATTCATATTTCAAATGACATGCAAAAGCAGATTATTATTTTTTTCTAATCCTGTTATGTTGTAAATTTAAATGATCTTTATCTCATTGTGTGTACATATATTCTGAATAAATTATTTTATTTGACTTCAGTACAGGGGCATATACAGACTAAGACTCTATGAACAGGCTGACTTTAATGGTAACATGATGGAGTTCATGGATGATTGTTCCAGTGTTTCAGACCGTTTCCATCACCGGCATGTTTACTCCTGTAAAGTGATAAATGGCTACTGGATCTTCTATGAGTATCCCAATTACAGAGGCAGACAGTACTTCCTGAAACCTGGAGAATACAGGAGATACCGTGACTGGCGTGCCACTTGTTCCATTGTAGGCTCTTTCAGACGCATCACTGATTTTTAAGTATTGATCTATTTATTAAAGAGTGTTTATTCCTTAATACAAGTCCATGTTATATCATCTGTTTGCTTTTGCTTTTTTCATCTGTGTGCATAAATGAACATACTTTTAAGAAGGTCGAAATTTCTGTATTATAAATTCTTTATTCTAATATTTTGAGATACTGGATTTTTGATTTCCATGAGCTGTAAGCCGTAAACATCAAGATTAAAGATTAAACAAAAAAAGAAATATTATATTTTATTTAATATTTCAATTTATTTGTAATGAGTTTAGAATATGTGAGTTACACTTTTTGAATTAAATTACAGGAAAAAAAATACTTTTCCATGATATTAATTATTTTTGAGATGCACCTGTATACAACCCCAATTCTAAAAATGTTGGAGCACTGTGTAATAAAACTGAAATCTATTTTGAATCTGAAGATTTTAAACGTTTTAAATTTTAGGATGTTTTCCTTTATGATCAAGGGCACTGGGAATTTGCAACGGTGCAGAAACTTTAGATTGGTTTTGTAAAGATTTATTTTAAAACCACAATCTATATTTCAAATTGAGAAATAGTTCATTCTCTTTTGTAATTGATAAACTATTGATTATAAATGCATTTGCAACATTTTACAGTCAAGAATCATTGTTATCCTTAGACAGTGTTACCCTTTTGATTTTGAAAATGAATTCTAACTGTTTTGATTAACTGTACACTCAGGACCACCAATAACCCACCAAATCTCAAAAACAATTTGGAGATAATGAACTGAAATTTATTTAGTTAAACTTCATTGATTAAGATTTTAGCAACTCAGTTTGAATAGGTAATGCACTTCATGGAACCAATCCTTGAGGATATGGCACCCCAGTCACTGTATCTCCTGTATTCACCAGGTCTCAGCATATACTGTCTGCCTCTGTAATTGGGATGCTCATAGAACAGCCAGAATCCTTCAAGCACTTTGCAGGAATGGGTGTCATTATAATGGAAGCGCTCATAGACATGCGGACAGTCATTAGTAAACTCCATCATCTGTCCACCAAAGTCAGAACGCTCATAGATCCTCACTCTATGAGACCCTTGATGCTAGAGATGAAAAAAAATTTAATCTTCATATACACTAAATCAACAATATTAATATAAATATAAATATTTTTCTATTACAAATAGAGGATCACCTGAGGTAGCATACGACAGGATCTGACACAGTCGTTAAACCCCATCCACTGTTGATAATCTGGGTATTCCCCTCTATGGAGAAAGTACTGGTGACCCATGAAGTTTGGCAGTTCATACACCATCCAGTACCCACTTTCCACCTGAATGGAGTTGCAGCGGCTGAAATGGGAGTGCAGATCAGCACAGTCGCTGCTGCACTCATAGGAACGGCCCTGAAAGTCCCTATCCTCGTAGAAAATAATCTGTAACCAAATATTTTTGTTATTTGGTATGTTTAATGAAACATTTTTAAACCTAATTAGTTCTTCACTTACATATATAATTATAAGTACATGTGAATAGAATAAATAAAGAGGTGATAGTAGGTTTACCTTTCCCATAATGATGGAGTAGCAGTGTATCACTTCAACACTGCCACTCTTATATCGTTTCAGATAACCCACATTGCCAGTGACATCAATTAACTTCTGATGTCAGCTTTTTTATTCAACAGAATGGTCTGCTGCCAAGCAACAAAAGGTATATGCACTACATTTGTTCAATCTGACAAAGAATTAAATGATAATAGTTAACCTTTTGTGTGCATGCATGTTATAGCAGAATACATGTTTGTGGATTCTACACAGATTTAAGAAGAATATGCAAAACGCAAACTAAAGGACTCTAGAGAAGTAAAGTACTAACATCATCTACTTCACCCCTGTGCTGAATCTTAAAATTGTTATGCAGCTTCATTTTTAAAGAACCACATTTACCTGCATTCTGTAAGGCTTGCAGTAAGAAATCTTTTTCGGTCCAAAAGTAAAAGGACAAAAATATCCAATTGTAGTTAGGCATGGTATAAAAAAAGTGACAAACAACCAAAAACAAGGGGAAATAGGATTTAAAAAAAAAAAAAAGGTTTAATACTAATACTTTGTTGAAGCACCTTTTGATTTTATTACACCACTACTCTTTTTGTGAGTAAGAGTCTTTCAGTGTGGTACATCTTGACTTTGCAATATTACCCACTCTTTCTTGAACATATATTCTAGATCCATATATTCTAGGTCTGCTTCAGGTAATCCCATTCAGGTCTGAATCCAGGGCAAAAACATTGATCTTCTCTTGGTTAAGACATTCCTTTGTTGATTTGGATGTATCCTTTGGGTCATTGCCATGCTGAAAGGTAAAATTTTAATCATCAGCTTACTAGCAGACACCTGAATGTTTTGCAGTAAAATCTAATGGCATTTTGTGATTCCCTCCACCTCGATAAAAGCCCCAGTTCTGAATGAAGAAAAGAAGCCCTAAAGCATGACCACCATGCTTCACCATGGCTATGGTGTTCTTTTATTGATGTGCTTTTTTGTGCCAAACATACCTTTTGGAATTATGGAATTATTCTCATCAGACCATAACACATTTTGCCACTTGATTTGGGGTGATTTAGTTGGGCTTTTTTTTTTTTTTTTTTTTTTTTGCGAGGAAGTGCTTTGTCAGCTTTTTTAAAGACCAGATGAAATTATATATATAAGACCAATTATTAAGTCATGAAAATCCTACAGAATCAATAATTTGTGAAGACAGCTGTATAATAATTACTTTTGAACATGAGATTGAATGTGATTGGTTCATTCTGGACCCAGCCACAAATTCCCTAATTATAAAAGGGTGTGCAGACTTATGCAACAAGGTTATTGTAAGTTTTTTCCCCCTATTTTTTTTCCTAAAAGGTTTCTGATTGTTTTTCACTTCATTTGTATACTTTGTAGTTTCACATTGAACATGGAAAAAGCTCTGACATGATTTATCTTGGTTTAATTTTTTTCATCACAAAAGCTTGCTACTTTAACAAGGATGTGTAGACTTTGTATCTCCACTGTAATAGTTCATTCATATATTTCATTTCATAATAAGTCATTTAGGTGGCATTAGTATTAATATTTATCCTAGAACTATTTAGTTTAGCTGTGTTGGGAAGATGAGCAAAGGCAAAAACATACCATAGTGTAAGAGCAGTGCTTCGTCTCAGTAACACTGTGTAAAGCTTATACATAATTAAGTTATATTTCTGTATATTTGGTGATAACTTATTGGATTAATTGTGGTTTATATCATCAAAAATATCAAAAAAATATATTTCCTTTCAGATTCATTTCCGTCTCAATCTCTCCCTCTAGCGGTTAAATATTATACTTACCAATGTTTATTAATACACTCTTTTTTTCTATTAGGCACAAACTGAACATATTTAAAATTGGACCATATGATAGAATTGGAAGTTTATTAACAATAACATTCATGAAACAGAGATAGAAAAAGAGATAACATATCCCAACTGTGTGCGTGTGAATAAAGAGAACTAACAAAACCTTGTTTGGGTGATTGCCAGTCAACTCAACACTTTCCCTAAATAAACTGATACAGTACAATGAAGTAGACCATGCTGATGACTCAGGTGATTTGTACAATAATTGGTATTTATCCAAAGGCTACACTGCTGGTAGAGGTTTGCTGAAACAACCTTTGTGAAAACCTATTAATCAAACATTTTTCAACACAAATTCGAAACCCATGTTTTATTCATACCTCCTTTTATGCATCCACTTATCTACAGTGCTGTGAAAAAGTATTTTCCCCTTCCTTTTTTCTTCTGTTTTTGTGTATATCTCATTTTTCAGAAATCAAAATATGTCAAAACCAATCAAAATCAAAAGATAAAAAAGAGGCAACCTAAGCAAACACAGAATACAGTTTCTAAATGATAATGTTATTTATTAAAGCAAAAAAGTTATCCAATAGTAACTGGGCCTATGTGATAATGTATTTGCCCCTTTAGTTACTAATTCCCCAAATCTATGAAACTGCACTCAAAATGGTGTTCAGCTGGAGAAGACACAGCCATGCCTGATTACTGCAAACCCTGTTCAATCAAAACAGCACTTAAATAGAACTTTTTCAACTGCGTGAAGTTGGTTAAAAGGTCTTACCCAGTAAAACACTATGCCAAAGTTGAAAGAAATTCCAGAAATTATTAGGAAGAAGGTGGTTGAAATACATCAGCGTGGGAATGGTTACAAACGTATTTCAAAGGCTCTGGAACTCCAAAGTGTCACGGTTCCCCCTGGTGGCCAGGTGCGGCACTGCACCTTGGCCGGTTATGGCGCCATCTGGTGGCTGTACTCTGACAATGACTGTTCCTAGCACCTGGACTGTGTTTACATTTTGTGTGTGTCTACACCCCAGTGTGCAGGTGGACTCCATGTCTCAGCAGCCATTGCCCCCTTGATGTCACATGGGTTTACTACTAGTCACATGTCTTCTTGCACCTGCTGCTTGTTGTGTTAATGAGCACTGGTGTGGGTATATATAGTCCTTGTTTTGCACTTAGCTTTTGTCTTTTGTTGTTTAGACTCACGTCTCTGTGTCACGGTGTTCGGTTCGGTTCGGTTCGTGCCCTAGTGTTTACGTATATTAGCCCTAGTGTTTGTTTCCTGTCCTCGAGTTTAGGTATCTTAGTGTCTTTGTTTGTTGTTTTGTTCTGTATTTCAATAAATGTTCATACTCAAGTCTGTGCCTGCTTCCAATGCAACCCCACAATCGTGACAAAACGAAAGACCTTACCTGGCAGCAGACATCACCATGGTGGCAGTGCGAAGAAGGAGAAAACACAAACCTTGGAAATCCACGCCCAGCATTCCAGAGCTGGATTCCATGCAATTTCCACAGGAAATTTTTGTGGATCTGCCGGACAGGTATAATGCTTTTTTCGGCTACCCTGACTATTTTTTGAGGGACTGTCAGGAGTATTTTTCAAGCCTGCCGGATCCGAAGCCCAAAGAAGTCGAATGGGTTCGGTTTATGGTGTCCCAATTTTTTTGGCTCAGCTCACAGCTGGGCACAACAATTGGCCACCACCCAATCCCGGTAACTGGAGGGCAGTCGGCGATTTATGGCAGCCTTTTTGAGGGAGTTTTTGAGACCCAGAGGTGGAATATAATCTGAACCAGCTGTTAAGGGGAGCTAATGTGGCGACCAAGGCAGACCTACCTTTTCATGAACATTATGAAAGGATAAACCACCAAAAGCAAGCTCTGCCCACGCCCGCAAGCCAAGCTTCACCCGTTCCCATGCCCGCAAGCCAAGCTTCACCCGTGCCCACGCCTGGAAGCCAAGCTTATGTTATAGATTGCAGCCATTTGAATCAGCGTTAGCGTGGCTACAGCGGCAAGCGGAACAGCTCGAGGAGTTGAGACAACTCGGGCTAGAAGCCACGCCAATGGGTACGGCGCTCCAGGAACACATCACCCCGGGGTATGGAGGACCTCGAGCGTATGATCACCCTATATAACAAGCAACATCTGAGTGTGCCTACACCCGAGAGCCCCGATGTGTCCCTGTCCAAGCCCGAGAGCCCAGTTTCGTCCCTGTCCGAGCCCAGTTTCGTCCCTGTCTGAGCCCTGGATCCCCGTTTCACACATGCCCAAGATCCCAATTTCACACGTGCCCGAGATCCCCGTTTCCCATGCGCCCGAGATTCCCGTTTCCCACGCGCCCGAGATCCCCGTTTCCCACGCGCCTGAGATCCCCATTTCCCACGTGCCCACGTCGGAGGGCCCCGTTTCCCACGTGTCCTCACCTGAAGGGCCCGTCTCGTCCCTGTCCTTGCCTGAAGGCCCCGTCTCATCCCTGTCCTTGCCTGAAGGCCCCGTCTCGTCCCTGTCCTTGCCTGAAGGCCCCGTCTCATCCCAGTCCAGGCCGCAGAGCCAAGGCACGTCCCTGTCCGGGCCGCAGAGCCAAAGCACGTCCACGTCCAGGCCGCAGAGCCAAGGCACGTCCACGTCCAGGCCGCAGAGCCAAGGCACGTCCACATCCAGGCCGCAGAGCCAAGGCAGGTCCACGAGCCAAGGTGCATCCACGAACCAAGTTACGTCCGTGAGCCAGGTTACGTCCGCGAGCCAAGTTACATCCACGTCCAGGCCGCAGAGCCAAGGCGCGTCCACGTCCAGGCCGCAGAGCCAAGAGCCAAGGCGCGTCCACGTCCAGGCCGCAGAGCCAAGGCGCGTCCATGAGCCAAGTTACGTCCAAGAGCCCAGTCCCGCCTCACGCCCTTGAGCCCCAGGTCACGCCTCATGCCCTTGAGCCCCAGGTCACGCCTCACACCCTTGAGTCCCAGGTCCCGCCTCACGCCCTTGAGCTCCAGACCACGACTCAGGTCCCCAGAGCCTCGGCACATCCCTCTTGCTTAGCTGAGGACGACGCTCTGCCCCCGGCACCGCAACATATGCCGCACAGTTTCCCTCTTCAGTGGAAGCGGCGTCCTGCGCTACAGAGACTGTGGAGCTCCTGTTGGAGGTAAGCCCAGTAACCTCTGGCTCTCTGTGTCCAGGCAGTGCGGCGATCCAGCCTGAGGCTAACGTGGCAGCCGACAACAATACAGAGACCGAGGGGGAGGTCTCAGCCCTGCAGGAGGCGGATGAACCATCCTGCACTGCAGCATATGCCACACTGTTTCCCTCTTCAGCGGAGGCGGCGTACTGCATTCCCGAGCCTTTGTGGGAGGCACACTGCGTTCCCGAGCCCCGGCACGTGGCGTCCTGCGTTCCCGAGCCCCGGCGGGCTGCGCCCTGCGTTCCCGAGCCCCGGCAGGAGGCGCCCTGCGTTCCTGTGCCATGGCGGGCGACGTCCTGCGTTCCTGTGCCTCGGCGGGAGGCGTCCTGCGTTCCCGAGCCTTTGTGGGAGGCGTCCTGCGTTCCCGAGCCTTTGTGGGAGGCGTCCTGCGTTCCCGAGCCTCAGGGGGAGGCACCTTGCGTTTCCGAGCCTCTGTGGGAGGCGCCCTGCGTTCCCGAGCCTCTACGGGAGGTGCCCTGTGCTCCTGAGCAGCCGGAGGCTGCACCCCGACCTTCATCACCAGAGGGAGTGTTCCAAACCCCTACTGCCCGTCAAGGACTGCCTCAGTCCTTGGGTTCTGTCTGGGACATTTCACCCAGGGGACCAGGACCGCCAACAGGGGGAGTGTTTCGTGGCGCTCCGGGGGGGACCTGTCACGGTTCCCCCTGGTGGCCAGGTGCGGCACTGCACCTTGGCCGGTTATGGCGCCATCTGGTGGCTACCCCCCGGCACTGCACCTTGGCCAGTTATGGCGCCATCTGGTGGCTTTACTCTGAGAATGACTGTTCCTAGCACCTGGACTGTGTTTATGGTTTGTGTGTGTCTACACCCCAGTATGCCGGTAGACTCCATGTCCCAGCAGCCATTGCCCCCTTGATCTCACATGAATTTACTACTAGTCACATGTCTTCTTGCACCTGCTACTTGTTGCATTAATGAGCACTGGTCTGCGTATATAAAGTCCTTGTTTTGCAGTTAGCTTTTGTCTTTCATTGTTTAGACTCACGTCTCTGTGTCACGGTGTTTGGTTTGGTTCGTGCCCTAGTGTTTACGTATATTAGCCCTAGTGTTTGTTTCCTGTCCTCGAGTTTAGGTATCTTAGTCTTAGTCTTGTTTGTTGTTTTGTTCTGTATTTCAATAAATGTTCATACTCAAGTCTGTGCCTGCTTCCACCGCAACCCCACAATCGCGACACAAAGAACCACAGTGAGAGTCATTATCTCCAAATGGAAAAAAAAACACAGCAGAGTAGTGAACCTTCCCAGAAGTGGTCAACCTTCCAAAATTCCTCCAAGAGCACAGCAACGACTCATCCAGGAAGTCACAAGAGCAAAGGACAACATCAAAGGACCTACAGGTCTCTCTTGCATCAATAAAGGTAACTGTTCATGACTGCACTATCAGAAAGACTCTGGGTAAAAAATAGCATCCATGTAAGAGTGGCAAGGTGAAAACCACTGATAACCCAGAAGAACCTTCAAGTTTGTCTGAATTTCATGAAAACACACTCAAAGCTTTTGTGAGAATGTTCTGTGGGCTGGTTGGTTGAAAGTGGAATTGTTTGGAAGACAAAGGCCTTGTTACATCTGGCAAAAACCAAACACAGAATTCCATAAAAAGGAAAATCATACCTACAGTCAAGCATGGTCGTGGAAGTGTGATGGTGTAGGGAAGCTTTGCTGCTTCAGGGCCTGGGCAACTTGCAATAATTGAGGGAAACATGAAATCTGCTCTCTACCAGAAAATCCTAAAGGAGAATATCCGGTCTTCACTCTGTAAATTGAAACTCAAGCACAACTGGATTAATCAGCAAGACAATAATCCAAAGCAAAGGAGTAAATCCTAGTCCTAGAAGTAAGTGAAAGACTGGTCTCCAATTATCGGAAGTGTTAGGTTGCAGTTATTGCTGCTAAAGGTGGCACAACCAGATTTTAAGTTAAAGGGGACAATTCATTTTTCACATGGGTGATAGGTGTTGGATAACTTGGGTTTTATTGTTTTGTTTTGTTTTTTTTTGCTTCAATATTTTTTTTTTTTTAAATACAAACTGTATTGTGTGTTTACTCAGGTTGCCAGAGTAAACTATTTTGTATGAGTTATACACCAAAATAAAATAAATCAGAATGGGGCAAATACTTTGCAGTTATTTGTAAATACTGTATTGTATTTTTATGAACCTTGAAACTTCCTATTCTGGTTATAAAAGTTGCCTCAAAGCAGTACAGTAAGTGTATCTCAACCAATAAGCAGCAGAAAAATGAAATGAAAATTTAACAAGTCATGTAAATCATAAAATCACAATGTGTGGAATTAATTGACTGTTTTAAACTAAAAAAAATTTCCAGCTTCAGTTTGTAACAATTTGTTCAAGTTTTAAAAATGTAATTACTTTAATTCATACATAAAAAAAAAATTATCGTAACCAATTAAAAATCTTGAGGTTTTTCAAATATTGGTTCTATAGGATTTTTGATCTGTAAAATGTGCTTTTCAATATCCCTGAGGTCTTACAATCAGACATGCCCTAAAACAGTGGGTGTGGTCATAATTTAACACAGTGGACCATGTGTTAATTAGCTGGCAGTTGAGATGGGATCTTGCAAGGTCATCATGGAGACACCCCTGCTGTAGTGTAAAAGTAGGGCAAATAGATGGAGACATCTTATACAGTGGCAGAGCTTACCAGGGGCAAAGCATCTAGTAGGTCTTCAACTTGCTATAGTAATTAAAACTTCTCAAAACTTGGTACAAACTATGCTCAAGTCTCAATCATTATAAAATGGATAACTTAAAGCTTAAACTCTACTGAAAAAAGACCCTGATGCTTATACCAAAGTTCTTTCCAACACACTTAGCACTGCTTGACTACAGTTGTAGAAGTTTAATGATTTATATTTTCACTATCCAGTATCTAACCTTTTCAGGCTGGTTCTTCTCAAGGTTTCTTCCTTATGTCAGGGTTTTTTCCCTTGCTGTCATCACATCTGACTAGCTCTTTGGGGACAAATCTAAGTATATCAGGATACCTGTAAAGCTGCTTTGTAAGAATATCCATTGTTAAAATAAAATTTAATTGAATATAGTGTTTTCCATTATTTGGGTATTTTTTTATGGTTTATTGTTCCAGTATTTGTTAAATAAATAGTATAGTAGCATGAAACTCTGCAGCAATTGTCATGTTTTTGTTTGGGCCATACAAAGGTTGTGAATTTCATTTGAACTTGATTGCCCGAATGTTTATCCAGTTTTAAAGAATCCACACATTTGCTGTGGAAGTTGAAACTGTTTAACTGGTTTTCAAGAATGTAGTTACATGTGTATGCACAAAGTCATAAAAATGTGTTATTCTTCCATGTGTGTTCTTTTTCTGAAACCACACTACACAATGACAGAGTTGCTGACCTGCCTTTATTCAGCACAGCACTCCATTCCCAAGCCATGGGTTATTTTTGTTCTGCTGGGTCATTGGAGTTCCACAGCTGAGAGGAATTACTTTAATCCCATGAAAAAAATGCACAAGTAAACATTCCAGCCAGGATGGTTGCCTTGTAAGGCAGAGAAAAGAGGGAGAAATGAGTCATATGCACAAAAAAGCAAAGTTCTTTTTCTAAGGTACGCTGATGCCTGGAGATGCATTTTTCTGAAGTTAGAAGGAGAAGGAATGAAGAAGGAATGAGAGAAAGCAGAGTGATCAAGAACCATTAATATATATTGTAAACATTTTCTGCAGATTAAATGACATTCCATTCACTGCATCAATTATTCTCATTACTGTCCTGGACTGACAGCCAGTGCCACCCAAAGGTATTAGTACATATTACGTGTTCACTGAACGACAAAAAGTGTAGCATTCAAATTGAAATTATTTTATAGGACAGTAAACAACGCAGCTGCTCTACCCTGGTAGCATCCTCTCTGGCACACACAGCTATTTTTACTATTAGCCAGAAGAAAACAAATCTTTAACCATAAATGTTGAGCAGTTGACATAAAAAAAGACAATGGCAGTATATCCTTTAGCTTATTTAGTTCAAGTGATGTGTATTACATTTACTGCACTATTCTTCCTAGTAATCTATTAATATCTGTACCTAGAAGGAAATAATAAATAATAATAAACATTTATCCAACACAAGAAGGCACAAATATGGACTTAGAGTATAATTAGTTTTATTCTCCTTCGTTCTAAATGGATATAGCAAAAGACGAGTCATTGGTTCCGAGTTACAGTTGCTCATTTGATTAGATACCTGAAAAAAAACCTCATCATACTTTAAAGATCCTAAATGATATATGTTACCTAATGTATTACTCTGAACAATATCACTTAAGCTTTAATCCTTTATTGTGTTGTTAGGAGTGTGTATCTGCTGTGACAGGATGTGTTAGGAGTGAAGTAGCACTTTGAAGCCATGTGCTAATTACACTCCCATCAGGTGCTGACAGATGCCCCATCATACACCTGGCTGAGGATGGCACGCTGAGACCTTAATTATGGACCTTGGCCTGGGACAAATGACCTTCTATTTATCTTTTAAAAAAATACACAAGTAGAGGGACTGAGCACTATCGCCTCTTAACACTTTATGGTCATAATCTCCCATAATCTCACACAGTGAGCCCTGTAAAGTGGTTTAACTTTCAGATGCTACTGGATAAAACAATGAAAGAAACTTGAACTACAGCTTTACAGAACAGTAAAGTATTAGTAGAGTGTGTTTGCCATAAGGTGGCAGCACTGAATTGATTTTTAGAAGATGAAAGACGTTAATTGTAGGCAAATAATGGGTTTAATGGGTGATTGCAGGCTGAAGGGATATTTCCTCACGGATGCCCTTGTGTCTGCGTTGGGGGGAGGGGGGTAATGTATGTCTTATACGTGTTATTTAGTCCGGTGGTGACTTATTTAAGCAAATCGTGAGGCAGACAGTGAGGGTACCATAAAAACTCTCAAAAAACTGATTCATAATTGATTGTGCTCATGTCAGACAAGACAGCTGCTCTATTTTACTTAAACCAGAGCACCCGGTGACGTGTTCGCTCCATCACGTTCTAACCTCCTAGGAAAGGGATTCACCAAGAGCGCCCGCGTGACGTCGGCATGGGAGGAAAAAAGCATTGCCATGGCAACCAATCTCTTCGTCACAACCCATCTTCGATGCACACGCACCCTCTTAAACCGAAGAAGGCTACTTTTGACACAGACTCGACCCTGTGCATACCATGTGATACCAAACCCTGTAAAAAGGATTAAAGTGGTGTAGAAATCAACTAAAAGGGCATGCAGTGACGTCATCCTGTATCCTCGCCTACGACACACACGCTTAACACGGTACAGTAAACACAACAAAAGCACGAAAAGTTCCGATGTGAACCATAAAGGAACTAATTGGAAGTAGATGATCTGAAATGAAATTTGAATGCTCAGCTGGTTCACACGGTGCACGCGCTAATGAAGAGTTCCTCTGTTTAGTAGAACACGTATTTACCGAGCACTTTTTATTGGCTTCTCTGACGCGACAACTGCACAAAAACAGCAACCTTTCAAAATCTGCGTCGTGGATGATCGGCTGCCTCTCTCTCTCTCTCTCTCTTTGCCTCTCTCTCCATCTCTCTCTCTCTCTCTCTCTCTCCATTTCTCTCTCTCTCCATTTCTCTCTCTCTCTGCTTCTCCCTCTCTCTCTGCCTCTCTCTCTCTCCATTTCTCTCTCTCAATTTCTCTGTCTCTCTGCCTCTCTCTCTCTCCATTTCTCTCTCTCTCTCTCTGTCTCTCTCTCTCCATTTCTCTCTCCCTCTCCATTTCTCTCTCTCTCCATTTCTCTCCCTCCATTTCTCTCTGTCTCTCTCTCTCTCTCTCAATTTCTCTCTTGCTCTCTGTCTCTCTCTCTCTCTCTCTCTCTCTCTCTCTCTCTCTCTCTCTCTCTCTCTCTCCATTTCTCTCTCTCAATTTCTCTGTCTCTCTGCCTCTCTCTCTCCATTTCTCTCTCTCTCTCTCTGTCTCTCTCTCTCCATTTCTCTCTCCCTCTCCATTTCTCTCTCTCTCTCTCTCTCTCTCTCTCTCTCTCTCTCTCTGTCTCTCTCTCCATTTCTCTCTCTCTCTCTGCCTCTCTCTCTCTCTCTCAATTTCTCTCTTGCTCTCTGCCTCTCTCTCTCCATCTCTCTCTCTCTCTCTCCATTTCTCTCTCTCTCCATTTCTCTCTCTCCATTTCTCTCTCTCCATTTCTCTGTCTCTCTGCCTCTCTCTTTCTCCATTTCTCTCTCTCTCTCGGCCTCTCTCTCTCTCTCCATTTCTCTCTCTCTCTCTCTGCCTCTCTCTCCATTTCTCTCTCTCTCCATTTCTCTCTCTCTCTTTCTCTCTCTCCATTTCTCTGTCTCTCTGCCCCTCTCTCTCCATTTCTCTCTCTCTCTCTGCCTCTCTCTCTCTCTCTCAATTTCTCTCTTTCTCTCTGCCTCTCTCTCTCTCTCTCTCTCTCTCTCTCTCCATTTCTCTCTCTCTCTCCATTTCTCTCCCTCCATTTCTCTCTGTCTCTCTCGCTCTCTGCCTCTCTCTCTCCATCTCTCTCTCTCTCCCCATTTCTCTCTCTCTCCATTTCTCTCCCTCCATTTCTCTCTCTCTCTCTCTCTCTCTCTCTCTCTCTCTCTCTCTCCATTTCTCTCTCTCTATTGCTCTCTCTCCATTTCTCTCTCTCTCTGCCTCTCTCTCCATTTCTCTCTCTCTCTCTCTGCCTCTCTCTCTCCATTTCTCTCACTCTCTCTCTCCATTTCTCTCTCGCTCTTTGCCTCTCTCTCTCCATTTCTCTCTGCCTCTCTCTCTCTCTCTGCCTCTCTCTCTCTCTCTCTCTCTCTCTCTCTCTCTGGAGGAGAGTACACACGGACAGACTGGAGGTAGGTGGTTTACTTCTGTACTCACACTGAGAAATGAACACTGCGGTTTCAAGTATACCTGCTAACAAGCTGTGAAATGTTGACGCTGGTCAAACACAGTCTTTCCAGGATGTCACCGTTGTTATATGTGTGTTTTTGTGCACTGTTGGCCTACTCGTTTGAAAATTGTGTTAAGTCTACGTGGATGTTGTTATACTGAAAGAATAAGTTCAGTGAATGGTATAATCACTGGCTTTTGTAACTTGAGGTTTTAACCCTTGTGTTCTGTCCCAGGCAAAATGACCAGTTTAAATTGGAACCATACTAAACAGTGGTTTTTCAACTGGATCAGTTTCTCTACTGAGTATGAAAAATCCCAATGTACTTTTGGTGCATCTCTTATACCCTGCTTCTAAGGGTTTAAACGCAACATCACTAGAAACATTTATAGGCTATGTGAATCTGGTTAATGCTCCAAATAGTCATGAAATGCAAGTGCAGAAGGCTGCAAATGCAGACTTTTATTGTGAATAGTAAAAAAATAAACTGCTAACAAAGTAACTAAGACTATGGTAGGCAAAGCAATGTGGAGACAAAAATTAAGCAACAACAGAAGAATGAAAATGAGGGGCTCAAACACTAGAATATAACTAGGTGTTAATCAGGTTGAGATAGGTGAGTGTGATTGGGACATGTAATGGGATTATGTGCCCTGCAGTGGCTGATGTGTACTGTAGTTCAGCCCCTCTATGGCACTAACCTTACAGAAATATTCGTATCTGTATCTGGAGTTAAATCTGAAATGGCTGTGGCCTGAATTTAAGGTGTTTTTCCCCCTCTCAAATTCTGCTCCCACTGTTATATTTATTTATAGATTATTTATTAATAAAAGAATCCATTGCTACAATTGCATTGTTCAAGTCTAAATTCCTTCTTCATCCCACAAGCTTAATATCAGACAGCTCACTGACAGCTCTTGCATGAAAGCAAAAAACCTCCTACATTTTTTGCATCCCTCGGAATCTCAGTCCAATGCACACCTCTAGTTTCAGTCAGATACCATATACACAAGCCTTTCTGGCAAGCTTTATTTAAAAAACAAACAAATACAAACAGTAGTGCACCTCTTATTAGTATCTGCATTTGTATCTTTATAACATGTTTATAAATCTGTCTTTTTGAATTGCTGTGGCAATGTCGAGGAAAAGCACTGATTTTGTATTTTTTTTTTAAATCGACATCATCTAAATCGTCTCAGTTTGATTGGAAAGTGCAATATGCATTTTCAAATTTATACTTATTAATTTGGAAGTAGCTTTTATTGTTCCCCAAAAAATAAAGATGGTTGGTCATTTCAAAATGTATTCTCTGTCTCAGTTGGCCAAACATGCTGTCAACTGAAAATAAGATCCATGAACAGTAAATCCATTGCTAAGTAGTAAACAAGCGCTACACTGCAGCATCCACTTGTGGTGACAGTAAACAGGCTTTGTCAAGAGGAAATGAGCTGATAATCACAACCATTGTAGTGTTACTCACTGTGTAAAACTGGAATCTTGGGGATTTTTTTGTAGTGGTTAATCATAATAGCACTCTATCATCAACACATTGGTAACAGAGCTACCTTTGGCTAACACATTCATGCTTGTAGACACAGATTAATAAATGTTACTATAGAATTTTTCAGTGACTTCTTTTACGTGGACAGCAGAATGTAATTATTGACCTTATTTTGAATAAGAAAATATTCTGATTAAGGTGTTTACATGAGTTGCTTTTAGAATATCCATTTCATGTTCCCGTTTTACATGTTATAGGACATAAATCGATTAATGGCATGTCATTACGTCACCACACCTGTCACGATGTGGTTTAACAAGGCGGAAACAGGCGCAGACTGGCTTTTGCGTATTTATTGGGGTGATGCTCAAAACACAAATAAAGACACTGCGAATACTCTAACCTGAAACAGTGACTACAAACAAAAACACTCAGGCTAATAAACATGAAACAAAACCTAACCCTCAGACTGACTTCAGACAAAGTGACACAGAGACAGGAGTCTACACAACGAAAGACAAAGGCTAAGTGCAAAACCTGGACTATATATACACACACCTACACCAGTGCTCATTAACACAACAAGATGCAGGTGCAAGACGACATGTGACTAGTGGTAAACCCATGTGACATCAAGGGGGCAATGGCTGCTGGGACTTGGAGTCTACCGGCACACTGGGGTGGAGACACACAAAACGTGAACACAGTCCAGGTGCTAGGAACAGTCATTGTTAGAGTACAGCCACCATATGGCACCATAACCGGCCGAGGTGTAGTGCTGGCGGGTAGCCACCAGATGGCGCCATAACAGGCCAAGGTACAGTGCGGCACCTGGCCACCAGGGGAGAACCATGACAGATCCCCCCACAGGGCGCTCCTCCCGGAGCGCCACAAAACACTCCCCCTGTCGGCGGTCCTGGCCCCCTGGGAGGAATGTTCCAGGCAGACCCCAAGGACTGAGGCAGTCCTTGCCGGGCAGTAGGGGGTTGGAACACTCCCTCTGGTGATGAAGGTCAGGGTGGAGCCTTCGGCTGCTCAGGAGGGCAGGGCGCCTCCCACAGAGGCTCGGGAACGCAGGCCACTGCCGGCCGTGGCTCGGGAACGTAGGCCGCCGCTGGCCGTGGCTCGGGAACGCAGGCCGCCGCCTCCGCTGAAGAGGGAAACAGTGCGGCATATGCTGCGGTGCAGGATGTTTCGTCCACCTCCAGCTGGACTGAGACCTCCCCCTTGGTCTCTCTCGTGCCGGAGGCTGCCATGTTAGCCTCAGACTGGATCGCCGCACTGCCTGGACACAGAGGGGCAGAGGTTAATGGGCTTACCTCCCACAGGAGCTCCACCGTCTCTGTAGCGCAGGACGCCACTTCCGCTGAAGAGGGGAACAGGGCGGCATATGCTGCGGTGCAGGATGTTTCGTCTGCTTCCTGAGGGGCTGAGACCTCCCCCTCGGTCTCTGTTGTGCCGGAGGCTGCCAGGTTAGCCTCCCGCTGGGGCTCCAGGGCGTGATGCGTGACATGGAGGTCAAGGGCATGGGATGTGACTTGGCTCTCGGACTTGACTTGGCTCACGGACGTGGACGTGACTTGGCTCGTGCCTGGGCCCGTGGATGAGACTGGGCCCATGGACATGGACGTGACATGGGGCTCATGGGCGTGGGGCGTGACCTGGGGTGTGACTGGGCTTTTGGACGTAACTTGGTTTGTGGACGCAACCTGGCTCTCAGACATAACGTGGCTTGTGGACGTGGGGGAGACGGGGCCTTCAGGCGAGGGCACGGGGGAGACGGGGCCTTCAGGCGAGGGCACGGGGGAGACGGGGATCTCGGGCACGTGTGAAGCGGGGATCTCGGGCTCGGACAGGGACGAAGCGGGGATCTCGGGCTCGGACAGGGACGAAGCGGGGATTGCCGTTGTAGCCGCGCTATCGCTGATTGAAGATGGCTGCAATCTATAACAAGCTTGGCTTTCAGGCATGGGCATGGGTGGAGCTTGATTTTCGGGTGTGGGCACGGGTGGAGAGTGGCTGTTGGGCGTGGGCAGAGCTTGCTTTTGGTGGTTCTTCCTTTCATTATGTTCATGAAATGGTAAGTCTGCCTTGGTTGCCACATTAGCTCCTCTTAACAGCTGGTTCATATTGTATTCCACCTCTGGGTCTCCAAACTCCCTCAAAAAGGCTGCCATAAATCACCGACTGTCCTCCAGTTCCCGGAATTGGGTGGCGGCCAATTGTTGTGCCCAGCTGAGCCAAAAAAAATCGAGATACCATAAACCGAACCCATTCAACTTCTTTGGGCTTCGGATCCGACAGGCTTGAAAAATACGCCTGACAGTCCCTCAAAAAATAGTCAGGGTAGCTGAAAAAACCGTTATACCTGTCCGGCAGATCGACGAAAATTTCCTGTGGAAATTGCATGGAATCCAGCTCTGGGATCCTGGGAGTGGATTTCCGGGATTTGGTTTTTCTCCTTCTTTGCACTGCCGCCATGGTGATGTCTGCTGCTTCCAGATACGGTCTTTCGTTCTGTCACGATGTGGTTTAACGAGGCGGAAACAGGCGCAGACTGGCTTTTGCGTATTTATTGGGTGATGCTCAAAACAACACAAATAAAGACACTACGAATACTCTACCCTGAAACAGTGACTAGAAACAAAAACACTCAGGCTAATAAACATGAAACAAAACCTAACCCTCAGACTGACTTCAGACAAAGTGACACAGAGACAGGAGTCTACACAACGAAAGACAAAGGCTAAGTGCAAAACCAGGACTATATATACCTACACCAGTGCGCATTAACACAACAAGAAGCAGGTGCAAGAAGACATGTGACTAGTAGTAAGCCCATGTGACATCAAGGGGGCAATGGCTGCTGGGACATGGAGTCTACCGGCACACTGGGGTGGAGACACACAAAACGTGAACACAGTCCAGGTGCTAGGAACAGTCATTGTCAGAGTACAGCCACCAGATGGAGCCATAACCTGTCGAGGTGCAGTGCTGGCGGGTAGCCACCAGATGGCGCCATAACCGGCCAAGGTGCAGTGCCGCACCTGGCCACCAGGGGGAACCGTGACAACACCACGTCATCTGACATTCCATCTAGACTTTCACGCATCAACACACAGTTCGTCTTCGTTATGGTACCGTATACAGTTTTGGCTCATTAATTTTTAATTTTGCAAAAGTTTCCAGTTAATGATTTGTCTTGCTATACATGCAAATAGATGACTGATTGAAGCCGTGGGCTGCATCAGAAACCGCATACTTACCTACTATGTAGTGGCTGAAATACATGTATTTCACCTACTATATAGCAGATAAGAAGCGGTTTTGGACACAGCCGAACTCTCTTGTCTGACGTCACGGTTGAGCACATGCCACACGTGTCTGGTTGCAAAATGCGGTAATAGTGTGATTAACGTGTGTACATGTTTGTAATGCACGTCGATAATGCGACTAAAACAGGAATACACCACATGTCTTAATTTGATTTGTGTTCACTTCGAGTATGACTTTAGCGGGATTAAGGTAATCAATAATCGCGGTTTGCATGGTAGTTTCTTAATCAGAGTATTGTCTTCATCGGGTTAATATCAGATTACTGTTGTCCATGTAAATGGCGCACTTATATAGTGCTTTTATCCAAAGCGCTTTACACTGTGTCTCGTTCACCCATTCACACACACACTCACACACCAATGGTAGCAGAGCTGCCATGCAAGGAAACGTACTGATTGATTGAATTTTTAATTATTCTGGGATGCCTTGGCTAGTTCCTTGTCTCTCAACGCCAGTCCCTAAGCATGGCAACCCTAAACCAATAATATTGCAATAAAGTGGGTTTTTTTTCCCATATTTACTTCATGGTGTATTGATTTAGGCATTATTTTCCATCTTACACCTCTGTATAGGTGAGAAGGGTAAATGGATAAAAGGGGGCATACTGAGAAATTCTGAGAATAAGCAGCATGTCTACTTTGCCCTGAAATGTTTACAATGCGTGTAAAGGGGATCCTGGGAGGCTGCTATTTATAGCTCTTATTTCATCATTCCTCTGTGCACAGCAGTGAGCTGCGGTCTGCATTCTAATGACTGAGGCACGGAGCATCCCACTGCTCTGGAAGACAGCAAAAACGATCCTCAGAAAGCAAAAAAATTATCCTTCTTAATACATCCAAGAGGAGGCTTTAGTGAAAAAAAAAACAACTTAAAGGAGGAGAAAGATATATATATTCTCAGGTTTTTTTTCTCTGTGCGCGCATTTTTGTCAGGATTATTAAAGCATATAAATAGTTGTAACTGACAGTAATGATAGATATACACAGAACTGTACCTACAGGTTTGGAAAATGCTGTGGCTGAGCAGTTGTATAAAACTGGAGTTCTGTATGCATTCCTATCTGCTAAACTGTGTTTGACAGTGAAGTGTCTTTTGATACTAAGCACCGTGCATGCATACACAGTTCCTTTAACAGTGTTTCTCCTAAGGTTGTCATAACAGATGGAGTAAGATTATTATCAAACACTATGTGCGTTTGCTTTCTCTGTAAATTTTCCATGCCATATATATATTGCATCAGATATCATTAATTGTTCTTTGATGGTGAATAATTTATGGTGACCCATAAAACAGTAACTATAGGTGTTAAAACTAGAATAGGAAAACATTACTGAATTGATTTCCATCATTTAGCTTCATCTTACTGAATACACTCATTATATCTCATTTCTGTTCCAGTTCAGGGTGCTATATAAACAAATGAAACGTATGTTATGTATTGCTAAATGGATAAAAGTCAGCTACTTTATACTGGGGGTTGGAAAATACAATAAAGACCTTCTCTAGTATTCATTACCTGGCTCTTTTAAGTCTGTTGTTGACCAAGTTAGTCCACACACTAGAGGAGTGCATCGGGTCTATTATCCTATGGGACCCAATAACAGTCGTGGGAGCAGGCAGTTTTTGTTCTCATGCATATTAGAGTGAGTGGTCAGATATGAGACTACAAGAGAGGCCATGCTGATTATAATGGGAGCATACTGGATGCAGTCTGGTGCTTGTGTGGTGATATGCAGCGCATGCATGTCACCTTCAGTATCTGCTTGATCCTGGTCAAGATCCTGGTGGTTTAAGTTGCTTCTTTACCTATATTTTGGGGAAACAGGCCACTCTAAGTTCATTAGAAAACATTGCAGGCATGTATAAACATTAATAACTCTGGGACTAGGAATATTTATGACTTGTAATGTGCAAATTATAATTGAATTTGATGTACAAGTGGCAGTTGGAGTCTCTTACTGGCATTTTATTAATCACTTTATCAGCCGTTACATATATGCTGAATTTTGAAGTTTATCTAGTAGCACAACAAATATTTAGTGGGGTCAGAATTCAAAGGTACTACCACGTTTCTGCCTCTGGTCCAATTTCATTTACTTCATGCAAAACCTCAAAAAAGAATGTTATATGTTCACCTCATAATAGTATTTAAAAAGAAAAAAATAATAAAAAAGAAATAGCCTAAATAAAAGTATAAAATAGAACTTCCCGACAAAAAACACTGACAGAAACTCCCTCAAAACCCTTTGAGTGTGTTGGTATATATGTCTGTGTTGACTTTTATTGTGCTTTTACTTCAATCAACAGGCTGTTACTCAAGGTTACATGCATCACACTATTATTATTACTAAGAGGTCAGTTATTGCTAAGAAGTCACTGTTAAAGGCCAGCTTCTTTAACAGTGATATTTGGTTTGAATTCTGCCTCATTTGTAAATTGCTCTGGATACCAGTGCCAGCCAAATGTATAAAGATAATTATATATAAATGTTGTAAAGCTTAACCAGGATTTTATACGCTTTGATTAATCAGTGTTTGCTCAAATGATTCATACCTGCATTAAGCCAGATCATTGGAAAATTAGCTTAAACTCCTTTATATACAACGTTAAACAAAAGCCAATACATTCATTTTTATATGTGGTTTGTCGACCATAATGCACTGCAGTGAAATGTCTGGCTCTCACCAGGTCCCTGGGGAGGAGAGCAGTAATATATTGTCCTGTACTCACTGCCAGCCCGGATAGGTGGCACAAATTGAGCATTTTAATTAAAAACTGCTGAGAAACAGATATCCAAAGGGAGGAGAGGATGCCAGCACTCCAAGGTTTCCCTTCCCAAATCTACCAACCATTCCTCCAAGGAAAACAGATAAAGTAATGTTGATTATGCAGGCAGAGAGAGTTCTTGAATAATTTACAGCAAATGTACAGTGGTGTGAAAAAGTGTTTGCCCCCTTCCTCATTTCCTGTTCCTTTGCATGCATGCAAAGGAACAGGAAATGAGGAAGGGGGCAAACACTTTTTCACACCACTGTATTTAACACTTGCTCACAGCTTATACACCATATGCAGAATTAGTCTAACTGGATTTTTACTGAATTGTAACACTGTAATCACATCCCTTTTGGAAACTTTCTCACAAGACTGTTAATTCACTGCTTCCCAAGTTTGTAGCTACAGATGGACTACTAAATGTTTGCTAGATTTTTTAATTGATGTCTTTTGGGAATGTTCATATTATATATGCATTAATGTTTGGCCGTGATCTTGTATTTAGGACAGAAAAGTAGAACCACTCCGTAAAGTATTCTACAGCACATCCTAAAGACTTTCAGTGGGGTTAAGGCCAGGCCTCTGTGGTTGCCAATTCATATGGGAAAATGATTCCTCATGCTCCCTGAAACCCTCTTTGACTATTTGAGCCCAATGAATCTTGGCATTTTCATCCTGGAATATGCCTGTGCCATCAGGGAAAAAATAAATCCATTGATAGGATAAAAAAAAAAAAATAAATAGGATAACTTGGTCATTCCATACATTCATTAACTCAGCTGACCTTATTTTATTGCTGCATAATGTTGCTGAGTCTAGACCTGACCAATTGAAGCAACCCCAGATCATAACACTGCCTCCAGAGGCTTCTACATTAGGCACTATGCATGATGAGTGCATTGTTTCATGTACTTTCGTTCTTACACTGATGCCCATCGCTTTGGATTTGGGTAAATCTGGACTCATCAGACCACGTTATCTTTTTCCATTGCTCCATAGTCCAATCTTTATGCTCCCTAGCAAATTAAAGTCATTTTTATCTGATGAGCCTCACACTGATTAGGCCGCACAGCTGTTTAGTCCCATCACATTGTGCATGTTGTAATGCTCTTACTTTCAGTATTAAATATAGCCAATAGTTCTACTGCCGATTTTTTATGATATGACTTCACCAAGCGTTTTAAAGATCTCCAATCACGATCATTCAAGATTTTGAACATTAATTTTTCCACATTTCTTCCTCAAAGTTGACATTTCACCACTCTCCTTCTAGGTTTTAATAATGCATCTTAACCCAATACCAGGTATTTAAGCAATCTCCTTAGTTGTTTTCTTTGCTTAATGCAGGCCGATAATTTGCCCCTTCTGAAGCACAGTAATATATTTTCTATGACCATGGAATACGTGGTCTTCTGGCATGATTGTTTAAGAAATGAGAAGCTACACACTGCATCAGTTAGGGTTAAAAAAATTTGCTAGTTGAAACATAGCCTAATCACTGCAATAATGGTCAAATCATAGGCTCTTTAGAATTTTGCTTATTTAAATCCAAACAGTGACCTTTTTTTTTCAGCAGTGTATATCGACTGCAAATTAATCGATTCTCAACTTAAGTGTAAGTGCATGCTTTTGAGTTTAATACAGTGGGTGTTGTTGTGCTGTAATGATGTTAGGTTAAATCCTAGGTATATATTTGTGCACTAATAGAAGTGTATTTTCAAATGAAAAGCACAAACTATTGGTGGTCATCAAGATGTTTGCTTGGATCCCAGCCTCCAATCGCTCTGCTCAAAATTTCCTGAGAGATTTCCATTGCCATGGTGACAGCAAGCTGCTGATGTCATCCAGACCAGGTTGTTGGGGTTGAGCGCAGGTGTGCTGCATGCATCCCCATACTGTATTCCCCTCTGTTTATATTATTAGAGTAAGAATGAACACGAGGCTTAATCAGAATGAGCTTAATCAATCTTATTGGGGAATTTATCCTTCGTTATATTCTGCTGTATGCATTAATCATGTTAATATGTGAGTCTGAGAAATATTTGTAGCATTGTTGGTTATATAATAAATATAAGGTAATTCCCAACAGGCGGACATGACAAAGACATGATTACAAAGGCATTAGAAACCATGTAGTCTAATAAGAAATGGGCTTTGGGCTCCATAGAGAGGGACAAAAAGGATCATCAGAGTTGATATAACATTTTTCATATTAATTACCAGCAACTTTCATTGACTGATTACATTCCATTATTTTATCCAAATGATAATTTTTCATTCATAATCCTGGAGTTCCTGGAAGCATCTTAGCCTGGATCATAGCTGCTGGAAGAAAAGTCAGGGTGTGTATTTACATCAGTGCAGGTGGAAAATATAGTATCTTAATCTGTTAATGAAACAAAACACTAACATTCGTATGCTAATGCACATATTGTATATTTTATAAAAATCTAAAATAAATAAATAAATAATAATTAAAAGGTAGGCTAATATACAGTATACTGTATAACTAATATAAGATAAAAAAAAAATAAATACCTATTAATGACCATTTCATAATAGTCTTTTATAACAGTAGATTTGATTAATTGACAAATAATTTTGATAATTAATTCATACAGATTTACCAGAAAGTCACTCAAAATCAATTTTAAATATGGTATCCTGACTCATTCTAATGCAGAATTGTGTTGCCCCTTTGTTCACTGATAAAGATCGGTTTAGTAAATTACGGTAATCTATTTTTGGCTAGGAAGACGCAATTCAAGTGAAATATTTGACCTATTTTCACGGCATGTATTGTAGCAGCTTCTTCAACAAAATAAAAGTGTTTAAATACACATACAACAATAAATAGACTTCAGTGAATAGGCTTGTGATTATTAATGTCAGTTGACCATGATATTCTATCACAGGAGGCATTAACACTCTCAGGGGAATCTATCTCACATGGGAACCTGTAATTTCAAAGCTATTCTTATATCTGATTCTCTTATTTACCAGCTAATTATTTTCTAGCCGATAACTATCTGTCCGTGATGGGTGTAATGATCAGTTGTCACTGATTATGGCCCTATACACTTATCAGACACATTAAAAAAAAAACAGTCTTTAAAGTCTGCTCTAAAGACTGACTCATTGGCTGCAGTTATTCCATACTCTTGGGTTACCCCACTGTTCTCTTATTATTCTCCACAGGGTTTAGCTAAAGGACTATCACAAGAGTTTTTACTCTGTGGCCGTTCCCTAGATGCTGATTCATTTTAACAGCCTGGCTGCTGCATCTTCTGTTTGTCTTCAGTCCTCTCAAAATAAAATCAGAGACCTGAGAGACCTTGCAACAGAGACCTTACAAGAGTACTAAAATGAATATGCTAGCAACTGCTGGTAGTCTGACTTCAAAAGTAGTGCTGGTAGTCCAGTTCAGTCTTCAAAAACAAATAACACTGATGTGAGGCAATTTTTCACTCAGATATTTATTGTAGTGCTAGTTATCAGGCAAGTAATGTCCAAAGGGAGCATGGATATAAGATTACACAGGCTAGAACAACATATTCATTGAGTGAGAGAAAAATGTTCACATCTGATATTAGATTTGTCCTATTGTAGGTAAATATTTAATCTTTGAATCTTAGAACTCTTAAGGGGGGGGGGGTGTACAATATGATGATATGTTAATTGCATTTTATGGAGATTTCTGAGTATATTATATGGTATATTTCTGAGTTTTGTTCCAACTGTAGACCAACTGAACAGCATGTATACCAAAAAAATGACCAACTGAACAACATGTATACCAAAACGCTTACCAGGTAAAACAAGCACCAGTGGTACCACACTGTAAAATATTTTTTTCCCGTTAAATTGAATTTTAAATTGAATTAATTAGTTGTGTTTTAAAATCAATTTCTAGTTATTTTTTATTGTCTCCCTACCATCACTCTTTTAATACAACAGAACTCAATTTTTAATATTATTCTCTGTCAAGTAAAATATTTTATTAAATTTCACCAATTTGTAGTGAAGTATTTCACTAAGAATACATGTGAAGTAATATTAAAATAAAGTCCATCTTTTTTTTAAATCACCATTTTAATTAGACTTTTTTCTCTACTATTTAACAAAAGACAAGGAATTATTTTGCTGAAATCAAGACTGAACGTTCAAAATTGGCCATTTTTTATGTTGCCCATCCTTTATACTAATCAATACCTAGTGGCCAGTGCTCCCTAAAGGTTTGAAGGGTGAATTCTGTGGTATTGCAATGGAAATGTGAATGACTATAATTCTGTCATTATCAGGAAAATAGGACACAGTGTTACAAATGCACAAATGTGTTACACACACTGCTGATGGAAAGCATTCAACTGCATTTATTACATGTGTAGGCAGATTATTATGTTAGATGTTTATGATTATATTGCCATATAGAGACAAATCATACGGTTTGGACCCCAGTGATGGTGAATAGATAAATGTAGTGTGAATCTGGAGCAACAACTTAGTGACAGTCAATGAAGGGTGAAAATTTTTTATGCACACAGACACTAAAGTGCTAATGATGACATCAAAGGAAATGCTGGAGTGAGAGTAGGCGACCTGCAGAGGAAATGAGGGCTCTGTGTATCCGCAAACGTGTGCACAACTGTGGTGGCAAAAAAGTAAAAAGAAAAAGATGAAGCAGATATTTGAACCTTTTGTTATTTTTCTTACAAGTAAAGGAAGTTTTCTTTTGCCTCAAACAGGGACTTCAATGACATGGTTGCCTAAGACAATCCTAGATTGCTGATCTTAATATATATATATATATATATATATATATATATATATATATATATATATATATATCACCCCTGTTTTTGTGTGGGTGTAAGCACATACAGGATGGGTGCATGTTCATGAGTATAAAGTTGGGGAGAAAAAGAGCTGAGTGACATAATATAAGATGCAATAGAGCATCACCACAGCTAAATTATGTTCACTGAAATATAACTGGCAGTGCACATAGTACTAAAATTCACATGAACTTTGCTTTAAAATTATATATTGTGTGCTTGTGTACTAGTCGTTTCATATACAGTGGTGTGAAAAAGTGTTTGCCCCCTTCCTCATTTCCTGTTCCTTTGCATGTTTCGGAACATCAAACCAATTTAAACAATAGTCAAGGACAACACAAGTAAACACAAAATGCAATTTGTAAATGAAGGTGTTTATTATTAAAGGTGAAAAAAAATCCAAACCATCATGGCCCTGTGTGAAAAAGTGATTGCCCCCTAAACCTAATAACTGGTTGGCCACCCTT